>CAUYRT010046061.1:0-21856 GCA_963574885.1 Lepilemur ruficaudatus
AAGAAATTAATTGGCCAACTAAAAATATATAGAAAAAATTAGCCGGGCATGGTGGCACATGCCTGTAGTCCCAGCTACTTGGGAGGCTGAGGCAGGATTGCTTGAGCCCAGGAGTTTGAGGTTGCTGTGAGCTAGGCTGACGCCACAGCACTCACTCTAGCCCAGGCAACAGAGCGAGACTCTGTCTCAAAAAAAAAAAAAAAAAAAAAAATTAACAGTACTTAAATACTATGATATAAAGTCAATGCATTGTATGTTACATGATAGGGAATAAGAGAGGGAAGAAAACAAAAATTTGCTCTATCAGTTTTTATATAAGGCCGGACGTGGTGGCTCATGCCTGTAATCCTAGCACTCTGGGAGGCCAAGGTGGGAGGATTGCTTCAGGTCCAGAGTTTGAGACAAGAGCATGAATGCTGGATTCATGAGTTAAAATCTCCACTTTTTGTCATTTATCAGCTGGGAACTTAGGCAAGATGATACTGTATTTATAGGGTCTATAATCATATATAAACTCTTTTTAGAAGATATATCCATTTTTATGTAGATGTTTTTCTTAATATGGAAAGATAATTCAATTGGTCTTCCAGGAGCAGGACCTGACCTTTGTGAGCTTTTGCATTTGAGGAGATGGATTTGTACTGAGGTCCCTTAACTAGCTATTTTTAGGAATACAGATTATTACTCTGTAGGTAATTGGCCCATGGAGGGTTGGGATCTATTGCTTCTCCTCCTTAACTCCATGCTCTAACCAGCTGAGGCAACTACTCAATTAATACAAGTGTGTAAGTCATAAAGTAATTAACTTACCCTTGTAAGGGACACCAAACATCTAATTTATTCATTTATTAATTCATGCATTTATTCAAAGACATTTGTTAGACCTTCAGTTTGCCAGGTAGTGACCAAGTTTTGGAAACACAAAGAGAAACAAGACTGCTTTCCTTCCTGCATTATGGCCCCCACAATACAGAGGCAGTGGGACAAGGGAACCAAATAACTGAGAAATATTAAGTCTAAATACTTCAAAGTATTATGTACAGAGTGCTATAGGATCTAAGAAAGCTTTAAAGAGGTGGTAAGATGAACAGAATAAAGGAAGAACAGGGTTCATTAAGTGCAAAGAGGAAGGCTGTCCCAGTAGAGCAAATAGCAGAAACTTGAAGTCATGAGAGAGCATGGTGCAAATTGACTGGAATGTACAGTGCAGGTCAGCGAGGTCAGGCACTAAAGGGAGAAACAGGCTGCAGGGTGGAGGCCCCATTGTGAGTGACAGATGGTGAGTTGGCTTCTGTCTCACTGAATACCTTCAGTGGTGAGCACCTACCAGTCAGGCAACCTCACCGGTGTCAGCTTTGGTTCCTAGGAAGGTTTGTGGCCAAAAAGTACTTGACTATAATAGGATTGGTTAAATTGTTTTCATAAAATTTACAGGCAATGGGATAAGATTAAAATACATTTTCCGAATAAGTATTACATGCCACAAAAAGTAAAAGGTTAGAGAATTAAGAATATGATATTTTGGTAGATGATAGGAAGTACTGGATAGGACACATTAGTGGTACAGTTGCTGTAAGAGCAAGTGACTAACAAGTGATTCCCAATTAAACAAAGCTTTTTTGTTTTAAATTTTCCTAGGAAATCTATAAAAATGTGTTTGCTTTGTTATACAAGCAGAACTAAGAATGCTGTTAGTAGGATTCAAATGATACTCTTAATTAAAATGAGTTCTATGAACTTACTGAGTTTATACATTTTTATGTATCGTAATGTTAGATTGAACTGATTTTTTACCTTACAACAAAATTTAAACTATTATAAACTTTTTAAAAATTTATTTTTTCTTTTTAGATACCTAACAGATTTTGAACCAATTCAATGCATGGGTCGTGGCGGCTTTGGAGTTGTCTTTGAAGCCAGAAACAAGGTTGATGACTGCAATTATGCTATCAAGAGGATCCGTCTCCCCAATAGGTAATGGATGGTACTTTCGGTAAACTTGGATTTAACACTGTGTGATATAATGTCATGGGCAGAATACCTCTCTTGCTATCCTCCATAGACACTATAAAAAACATAGTTTATGACCATCCAAGTCTTTGGTTCTAAGTGCTACGAGATGACTAGCTGTCTAAAAGTTGTGATCTATATAGATTGCTTTATATCTACTTAAAAAATATGCCCTTGTTTTTGATTCTTAACAACCTAAGACTTTGCTTTAGTGATTTACAATAGACTTTAATATTAATAAATCACAGTATTTAAAAATAATCTATATTGTGTTAAATAAGGAAAGGTATTAAAATAAAAAACATTTGAATTGTATCTTCTCTACCTAGTAATAACCACTGTTAACACTTTAGAGTATTTCCTTCTGATTTTTTTTTCTGGTCATCAATTTACCTAATTGGTAGCACAGTTGCCAATGCTGTACGGTTTTGTCTGTTGCTTCCCTCATTGTATACTCAACATTTTCCATGCTATTAAGAATATTTCATTAAAATACTAAACTACGTTAAAAGCATTTTATGGCTTGGTAATAGTCCATTTAACACATGTGCCATATTTTGTTTAATCATTTCTTGTTGTTAATTGGTTTCTGATTTTTTGCGAATAGAAATAACTTTGCAGCGTTCATCTTTTACGTAAATTTTTGACCACATCTATTTCCTTAGGATAGATTCTTAGAAGTGTAATTTCTGGCTCAGAACAGAGTAATGCTTAAGTTCATAGGCTTTCAGCAATACTTTTTTTTTTCATTTATGTAGAAGGCTCTTGTTGATTCTTGATTAAATGTGCACTAGTTGCTGTGCTGTACTCATATCTGGTAGTTACATTTTTTTTTTAACTCTAGTAAAGTCTCAGGAAAGGTAGTTCAGGGACACAGGAATTTGATGATTTGGGTACTGTGGAGCTAAGTTTTTTCTTTTGGAAAAAAACTGAGTAGTTTAAATATTCATGTGTGCCAAGTACCACAAAGGCTATGAAAATTAAGGTTTTTGCCCTCAAGAAGCCTGTAATTTTTTGGTGCTTTTGTATATATACTCAAATAATTATAATGCAAGGAAGATTGTGCCTTATCTTAGTAAGTAGTATCTCATGAAGAAGCAACATATGTAATGGAAAGGAAATCAAGCTTTGTGGAGATGGTGACGTTTGCTCTGGGTGCTCAAGAGTAGCCTTTCCTCAGTAGGCAAACATGTAGCTGGATGGCAAAGGCTCTCAGCAAATACGTGGAGATGTTATGGAGAATGGTGAACGTTCTGGAATGAGTGGAGCAAAGGGTAAGAACAGGGGCATATGGAAGAGAGGATGGAAAAGATAGGTCATAGCACCTTAAATGCCAAGCAAAGAAATAGAGATTTCATTCTGTAGACAGTTGGGTCTGTGAGTGGAAAAGTGACTGACAAAGTGGAGATGACTCTGGTAGCAGTGTGTAGATGGCTGATACAAGGAAAGCATAGGAGGCAGGATTGTTCTGTAGGAGATTTTTTGGCAACAGTTGAGTCCTAAGATAAGGAATGAGCGTAAGGTATTGAAAAGGAGGACTGATAGGATCTGGTAGCTGAATGTGGGGACCTAGATGTTGGAGAATTAAAAAATGTACCAGGATTCTTTGATTAGGAGAGTGGGAAACATTAACAACAATAAAACAGGAAAAAAATCCAAGTAGCTGATATTCTTGGGCTGTTCTGTTGTTTAAGTTGATCGTGGGGTCCCTAGAAATGTGGGATTAGACCCATTAGAAAAGCTGTCAAAAGTTGGGGTTGTAATACGTACCCTTTGGGGTGGTCTTTCTCTGTGCCCCTGAGCTGGGATGCTAAACTGTCTTCTGAATTCATTCACACCTATTTGTCCTCCTATTGAAAACAAACGTTAAGCAATAATCTTTAAGAGTCTGTGGTGATTCCTTTTTAGTCAGCCAAGAAAATTTATTTGAATGGGCAACATGTACTTGTAGTACTTATTTCCAGAAGGAAAAAAAAATACTAAAATATATGTATTTTTTCAAATATATGTGGCTTTTTAGAACTATACCTAGGCTAATTCTTCTGTTCCTAATTTTAGATTCAAGGGAGAATTCGATTTTATTATTTTTCTGTTTTCACTATTGGATCTGAGTATTTCTTCAGATATAAACAACCTTCAATGTCATCTTGTTTTTTCTTCTCTTTTTTTCTGGGATAATTTTCTTTTTTAAATTTTTTTTGATACATAGTGGATATACATCCCTTTTAACAGCACAAGATAAGGGGAAAAAAGAAAGATAATAGATGTACATATTTTGGAGGTACATGTGATAATACATTCATATAATTTGTAAAGATCAAATCAGTGTAATTGGGATATCTATCATCTTAAATACTTGTTTTCTCTCTTTCAGGGAGTTGGCTCGGGAGAAGGTAATGCGAGAAGTGAAAGCCTTAGCCAAGCTGGAACACCCAGGAATTGTTAGATATTTCAATGCCTGGCTGGAAGCACCACCAGAGAAGTGGCAAGAAAAGATGGATGAAATTTGGCTGAAAGATGAAAGGTAATTTTGTTAGACATAGTTTTAAAAATTAATATTTTCTTTCAGGCTAGTTTTTTGCTTATGTGAACACAATATCATTTCTATAAATTTAGGGATTTTTTTAAGAAAAAGAACAGCAGAGTTCTATTTCTATGTCATGTTTTAGAAAATTCTCTAGCCGCTTGCTAAGTGAAATTCTGATTTAGTTTTTGGAAATACTATAATTTTTAAATTTTTTAAAAATAGGGCTCTATGAATTGTGATTGAGCCCTTTACAGTGACTTTTCTCAATATCAGGTATTATCTGCTTCTGTTTGTCTCTGTTCTTTTAAAAAAAATGATTTAGTTCTTCTCTTAGCAGTTAACAATTTACAACTCCTTTTAAGTAGTTTTAAGCTATTTTCAGTTAAAAATACATAAATGTAGGTAGCCTGAAGACATTTCCCATATTAACTGTGGTGTGCTGTAGGAAGGAAGGCCGTTTAAAAACTACTGAAGGAAAGAGTGACACCCCATCTGTACTAAAAATAGAAAAAGTTAGCCAGGCATGATGGCACGCGCATGTAGTCCTAGCTACTTGGGAGAGTGAGGCAGGAGGATCACTTGAGCCCAGGAGTTTGAGGTTGCTGTGAGATAGGCTGACTCCACGGCACTCTAGCCCAGTCACAGAGCAAGACTCTGTCTCAAAAACAAACAGACAAACAAACAAAACTACTAAAGGAAAACACAAAAGAAGCATGTGTAGAGTAAATAACTGGAGTAAGCTTCTGCCTACAGGTACCTAAGCAGCATTAGATCCAAGTGAGGTACCTTGTTAGAGTGATGCTTATTATAGACTCAACCAATAGCAAAACCATGGAAAGACCAAGTGAAGTGGCCCCTGTCCCAAGACCCTGTGAGCTGCTGTCCTAATTTGGACAGGGGCTTCAGAATCACTGCCGAAGAATCCTGTCCTTGTTTTGCATGAAAGGCTTTGGCTGCTCTGGCATGACAATCCCAGACAATTGTTTCATGTGTAAAATTAAGCTTGTAAGTTAAGCTTTTTAGAAGGAATGGATGGAATGTGATGTTCTTTACCTCACATAGCATGTTTTTATTTAGTCCGTATGTTGTTTTGTTGTTTGTCATTGATAACTGGCTTTATTATAGTTGAAACTTTTTAAACAAAGGGTACAGTTCAACTACTTTTATCAATGTATCAATATATATTTACACTCATCCCTTTGTCTTTCTCTCACTTTTAGCACAGACTGGCAACTCAGCTCTCCTAGCCCAATGGATGCACCGTCAGTTAAAATATGCACAATGGATCCTTTCTCTACAAAAGAACATATTGAAATCATAGCTCCTTCACCACAAAGAAGCAGGTCTTTTTCAGTAGGAATTTCCTGTGGCCAGACAAGTTCATCTGAGAGCCCTTTCTCTCCGCTGGAATTCTCAGGAACGGACCATGGAGAAATCAGTGGGTCAGAGGATGCAGCATACAACCTCCAGGACAGTTGTCTCACAGACTGTGATGTGGAAGATGGTACTATGGATGGCAATGACGAGGGGCACTCCTTTGAACTCTGTCCTTCTGAAGCTTCTCCTTATGTAAGGTCAAGGGAAAGAACCTCTTCTTCTATTATATTTGAAGATTCTGGTTGTGATAATGCATCCAGTAAAGAAGAGCCCAAAACTAACCAACTGCATATTGGCAACCATTGTGCTAATAAACTAACTGCTTTCAAGCACACCAGTAGCAAATCCTCTTCTGAAGCTACTTTGTCTATTTCTCCTCCAAGACCAACCACTTTGAGTTTAGATCTCACTAAAAACACCATGGAAAAACTCCAGCCCAGTTCACCGAAAGTGTATCTTTACATTCAGATGCAGCTATGCAGAAAAGAAAACCTCAAAGACTGGATGAACGGACGATGTACCATAGAGGAGAGAGAGAGGAGCGTGTGCCTGCACATCTTCCTGCAGATCGCAGAGGCGGTGGAGTTTCTGCACAGTAAAGGACTCATGCACAGGGACCTCAAGGTCTGTATTTGCAGTACATTACACGAGGGTTTCAATCTGATGTTTTATGATTCAGAGCAGTACTTGCAGTACTCATCAGTTTTTAACTGAAGGACCCTTAAGAGCAGAGGCATCTGGGAGCAGAGGTCTGAGAAAGTAGACTGAAGGGGCCTGCCACAGGAACAAGAAGTCTCATGTTGGAAAACATCAGGCGAAGCATGCATTCTCCTCTATAATGTGTTTGTGTTCATTTTACTATGAAGGTTATTTATTCCCAGTAGTCCAGATGAGAAAAAAAGAAAAAGACTCTTTAGGTAAAATCCACCATAGCAGATACACCCTGTTTTTCCTATGGCTTTAAGTACCCTGCCACAGGTACCCCTAGAGCCATGAAGCAGCGTGGTGAAACAAACCCAAATGGAAGGAGAGACATTAGTTCCTTCATTAGCCAATTCTGAATTGGGGCAGATCGCTATACTTTTGCCCCTACTTCTGAACTCTTTGGGCTTTGGGGGAAGAGGTGAGAAGCTGGATGGGAAAAGGTTATAAATGGTTAACCAGTTGTCTCTAGCAAATAGTCCAAATAATAATAATAGTAAATATATATATGTAAAACAAATAAATAAATAAACAAATGGTTAACCAGGTGATTCTACATAAGTTTCTTTCCAAAACATGGCATTCCTTAGTATGTATTTCTGCAAAGTAAGTATATGGAACTTTTATTCAACTAATTTCTGCCATATTCCATATACTCATAGCAGTCACCAGTAGATGTGTAATGAATTTATAAATACTTTTTATGATGAAATTAGCCTAACTTTTTGACAGATTTAGATCCATTTTAAGTATTTTCATTTTGTTTTATGTAACCACAGACTTTTGTTTCAGGCATCATAGTAGCTATTTGGACAAAAGTTATTTTCTTCTAAAATCAGCAGTAGGTTTCTAAATTCTGGAGTGTATTTTGAGAGTTTTGGAATAACAGGAATAAGAATTAGAAATAATTCCTATTTCTAATATAATTGTTATTTAGTTATATATAACACTGCATCTCAGTGATTTTGATGTAGGCCCAAACTGATTGCCAGGAATTGTTCTGCACTGAATGAAAAGTTCAGAGATGAATTATTTTTGTTGGAATGGAACAGACAACTTACAGGAGACCAGACATACCTAACTTGAGAGAATACTGGCTGTTTAGGTTTGAATATGGTAAAGGCTTATCATTTGATGGAAAACAACTTGCTGATAACACATTTTTCTTGTATTTAACACTTGTTATACACACAGATGCCAAATTGGAAGGCAACAAATTTATGTTTTCGCTAGTAATGAATATCTGCCTGCTAACTTATAATGTAAATGAGATATTGGTAGATATCTGTTTAAAGCTACAATGTCATGTAAAGATTTTTCCATATTTGTCTATACATCAGAAAAATTCTAAGAAGAAAGTTAATTTCCTCTTTACTTTTTCTAGAAATAAGAAATGTTTTATTCCTTTCTAAAGACAATTGCTTTTAAAGATTTCTAGTGTACCAAAAAGAAAATACCAGCAAGATTTTTGCTCTTGGTTGAAAAAGCTTTACATTTTGCTACAACCTTCTAGGCCCTCTTCCCCTTTTGTATTTTGGTTACGTTTCTGTTATCAGAACTCTCTGGCACCTGCCTCTTCAGACTGACTTCTAGTCTTTTATTCTCTCCAGTCTGGGCTTTTCTCAGTTCCTCTAATACATAGTGTTCTCATAGAACCTTGTCTTTCACCTTTGTTATTCTCAGCACATCTGGATTATTTATCCTGTGGTTTCCATGGGGGCACAAATCATTCTGTTGTGTTCACCAGCTATAGTCTTAGTACGATACCTGACATGTTCTAGATGCTCGTAGATGCATTTTATTTTGAATTTTCTCTTGTTTGCAACCAAAAGCATTATACTAATTTAACCAGAAAAGGAAATCTGTTGGCCCATGTGACTAAACTGTTGAGAATTCAGGTAAAGCTTCAGCTAGGATCAAGTAATCTGGCCAGAACCTGGTTTCTATCCGCCCCTCTTGCTTCCATTTTCAGGCAGGCTCTCCCCTCATAATCTCAGGATGGTTGCCAGAGATTCTTAGGGCCACTTGTTTTTCTTTTAAGCCTTTTAGAAGTGGTGGGGTAGCGGGTGGGGATAAAAGTATTGCTTTCCCCCAGTGTTGATCAGAAGTCCTGAGTTTCATTTCTACTTGATAAACCAAGGACACCCACCCACCCCTGAACCGGTCTCCTGGCCAGGGGATGGGATTATACAAATTGGTTTAGGCAACCTGTAGAGCCAGCATGACTTCCACACAAACAACAGGGTTGGTTGTTGCACAGTCTGGAAGAAGGGAGTTTCCAAAGTCAAGTCAGATGGTTCTGGTGGAAGCATGGAGGGTAGATGCTGGAGAACCAAAGCAGTGTCTATTACAGGGTTCAGTAAATGCCAGCTGCCCTCAGAAGGTGGGTGTGGGGAGGAAAGATGACATTTGAAGCCACATAGTCTATTATTGTCTCTGGTACAAGGTTATTTGTGGGAGAACTACAGACTATTACATAGAGTAAGTTATACACAATAATTTCATTGCTTCAAAGTCAAAATTGTATAATGGTATTTAGGAGTTTGGGAACAAAATGTTATTTCTGGTAGTATTTGAAACATGATGACATTCAATTACATGAGCTAAATGACTTCCTTTTTCCTTATTTCAAGGGCTGCAAATGGTGGTCATATTACCTGTAGGGTGGAGTAGACTCTGAGGGAAAGATTATGTATTTCATGTAGGGTACTTAGGGGTTAAGGAGCCCTGAGACATTTGGTTAGATGTATCCTTTAATCAGTTTCACATGAAAGTTTAGAACTCAGGACAGAGGTGTGGGAGTAGATTGTAGTCTTGAGAACATATGAGTTTTAGAAGAGGCAGCATAGGTAGTTAAGAACTCTTATTCCTCTTTAGTCTATTTCCCTCTCTCAGATGCAAACCAAATGATCAGTCTGTTTCATTCATTCATCAGTGATTAGCTACCATGGAGCAAGAACTGTACTCAGTGCTAGACACATGGCAATGAATTCCAAGATCCTTTTCTCATAGAGCTGGATGACTTGGGTTTGAATCCCTGCTTCACTAATCGCTAGCTGGGTAAACTTAAGCAATTCATTTAATTTCTGAGCCTCAGTTTCCACATCTGTAAAATGGGGGACTAATAGTACTCATCTAATAGGGTTGTATTATGAGTTAATAGTAGTAAGCTGCTTTCAACAGTGCTGTATATGCATTTGCTATTATTGTTACTGTTATCATTATCATTACTATGGCTTAAGTCATAAATATAGAGAAGCTTGGAAGAATATATAAAATAATAAGATTGAAGATTAAGTACCGTGGCCTCTAGGCAATGTGGATCTCTCATGGTTTAGGTAGATATTCAATAAATACTAGCTCTCTTTGCTACCCTTCCCTTTGCTTTACTAACAGTGCCTGTCTAGCAAAGAAGAATTGTTTTTATTTTCATATTAGCCCATTTTAAAGAGAAGTACGGGCTGGGTGTGGTGGCTCATACCTGTATCCTAGCACTCAAGGAGGCCTAGGTGGGAGGATGGCTTGAGGTCAGGAGTTCAAGACCAGCCTGAGCAAGAGTGAGACCCTGTCTCTACTAAAAATAGAAAAAATTAGCCAGGCATGGTGGTAAGTGCCTGTAGTCCCACATACTTGGGAGGCTAAGGCAGAAGGATCTCTTGAGCCCAGGAGTTTGAGGTTACTGTGAGCTAGACTGATGCCATGGCACTCTAGCCTGGGCGACAGAGTGAGACTCTGTCTCAAAACAAAAAAAAAAAGAAAGAAAGAAAGAAAGAAAGAAAGAAACAGAGGTATGCTTGAGATTATCTGGTTTCTTATATTTCTTTCTCTATATAGTCATTTAAATAATTCTTTACTTTCTCTCCTTCTCCATGTCCAAGACTGTACTCTTGTCTGTTTTATTTTTTCCAGCCTTCCAACATATTCTTTACAATGGATGATGTGGTCAAGGTTGGAGACTTTGGATTAGTGACTGCAATGGACCAGGATGAGGAAGAACAGATGGTTCTGACCCCAATGCCAGCTTATGCCAGACACACAGGACAAGTAGGGACCAAACTATACATGAGCCCAGAGCAGGTGAGTTTTTCAGACTTCTACTTAGTTAGCATGACAGCAAGCTATATGTGCCTGGTGAATCTTCACCTACATTCTCATTAAAATACCCAGTAACCTAAAGTCTGAAAATTATGAAAACTGGCAATAGTGTTCCACAGGCGACACAACAAGGGTGCAACTTCTACAACCTGAAGTGAGGGTGGATTAAGAAAATTAGTTAGAACACATCAAATGCATTCACCCTCTGAACCAGACCAAAACAGCAACCAGAAATTTAGAAAGAGACTTTGAATTCCACCCTTTGAAACTTAACTCCAGTTTGCCTTGTGTGGACTATCTAGACACTGTTTTCAGAGCGAGCTAGAGCCAGGGTTACTGTAGTGAGTATCTGTGATAATTCACAGGCAGCTTCCAGCATGTACCATGGCAGGAAGTAAAGGTACATAGGCTGAGTTGTGTTGCCTTGTGGGATGCTTGGTCCTCAGAGGAAAAGCGCTGTAATGAAGGCAGGGACTGGAAGAGTAGTGGAAATAGGACATCCCGGGAGCTTCAGAGGAGCATCATGCTCAGCCACCAACAGGTGAACGATCTTTACAAGCTTCTTTATGCTTAGAGCAGCAGGTCTCAAACTTCTTGGTCTCAGTACTTACTTACATTTGTAAAAATGATTCAGAACCCAAAAGTGTTTCTTATAAAATTTTATCTATCAATATTTATCACATTAGAAATTAAAACAGAAACTTACAAAGCTTTATTAAATCAATTAAAATAACAATATTAAACCTATCACATCTTAAGATATTTTTATAAAAAATATTTTCTAAAACAAAAAAAAATTTAGAAGAGGGGCATTTGTTTACATTTTTGCCAGTCTCTTTAATGTCTGACTTACGGAAGAGCTAGATTCTCATATCTGCTTTTGTATTCAGTCCATTGCAGTATGTTATTTTGGCTGAAGTACATGAAGGAAATATGGCCTCACACAGAAATATGCAGTTGGAAAAAGGAGCAATATTTCATTTCAAGTAATTGTGGCTATTCTTCAATAATACATCAAAGCTCAATAAGTGATAGGTGCTATCACTTAATTGAAGTCATTTACACCGTGGAATCTAAAACTGTATCAGTGAATATTTTGTACGTTGTTACTTTAACATCCCTTGGTCCATTTTGCCCTTTGAATGGCTCTTTTTATCCATGCATGATTTTATATTGTTCATTGGTCATTTGGAAACTAGTATTGGTTCCCTAAGTTAGGCAACTTTTCTAAAAATTGTCACAGTTCACTATACAATATAAAAAATCGGGCCGGGCGTGGTGGCTCACGCCTGTAATCCTAGCACTCTGGGAGGCCGAGGCGGGTGGATAGCTCAAGGTCAGGAGTTCAAAACCAGCCTGAGCAAGAGCGAGACCGCATCTCTACTATAAAATAGAAAGAAAATTAATTGGACAACTAAAAATATATGTAAAAAAAAAAAAAAAAAATTAGCCGGGCATGGTGGCGCATGCCTGTAGTCCCAGCTACTTGGAGGCTGAGGCAGAAGGATTGCTTGAGCCCAGGAGTTTGAGGTTGCTGTGAGCTAGGCTAATGCCACGGCACTCTACAGCCTGGGCAACAGAGTGAGACTCTGTCTCAAAAAAAAAAAAAAAAAATCGTTTTGGTTAATAGCACCATCAATCTCACCAGAAAAGGCTTTAAGTATTAGGAAATTGTCAAATTCCAACTGGAGGATACAAATTTCTCAAAATTTGAATTTTCACTTAAAAGTTCAACTTTTATTATTGGCAACAAATGCTGTCAGTTTTCCTTGAAGTACCATTCTCACATTGTTCATCTTTAAGAAAACATCTGTCAAATATCCAAGTCTAAATAACTGTAGTTTGTCAATCATTTCACATGAAAATGGTGTTCTTTGAAAAGAGCAGCTAGTGCCTATCATAACTCAAATAACTGTGCAAGTGCTAAAGATATTCACGAACTAATCTGTGCTTATATTAGCAGGTCTCAAACTCAGAAAAATGTATTGATAGATTTTAATTAATACATAATAACTATACATATTTATGGGGTACATAATGATGTTTTGATACATATAACATATACTGATCAGATCAGGATATTAACATATCCAAGGTCTCAAACTTTGAGACAACTGTTATATTTTGGTGTAGAGCAGAAATGCTTTATGAATAGTTTCCATTTTGTCACACAGATTATTAAGATGTGTATTTAAGAGTTAAGAGTTAATAAAATTAACGTATTTTATTTCTGAGCAAGAATATTTTAAGTGAAATGTGAGTTTTTTTGTGTTTTTTTTTTTTTGACCGTGAGTATGTGGCACTGAAACATGTAATTACCACAAGTACAGTTTGGTGCCACTGCCTTGATTCATGCTCAGGTTTCATCAGTGCAAATATCAACACATTGAAAAGACAAATCATGTGTTAGTATTATTATGAAAATAGTCTTGACCTCACAGACATTTTGAAGGGGGTTGGGACCACATTTTGAGAACCACTGGATTAGATTATCTTTGGAAGTCTCTATCACACACTAGTAATGGGAATTGCCTTTGAGGAGGGGGTTATAACTAAAGAGCTTGTTTTCTATAGCACTCAATTCTGGGAGACAATAAAACAACATATACAGTTTTGAAGAAAAATAGTTGTAACCCACCATGTACAGAGAAATCAGGCATTTTTAGACAAGTAAGAGTTTTTAAAAATCTCAAGTGAAAAAAGCAAGGTGCAGAAATGTGTGTATAGTAGTATGCTACCTTTTGTGTAGAGGAGGGAAGATACGTATTTGCTTATGTGTAAATAAAGGAAGACTGTGTAAGAAACAAATGATAGACATCAAAACCAATTAGCAATATATGCCAATGGCTCTTATGAATATGGATACCAAACTGAAATTGAATATAAAACCCAAAATGTATTCTTAGTAAAAGGCTTTTAATTTTAAATATAGTCATCTTAATAAGCTGTATCTGTAATTTTCTTATTAAATTAACAATGATCTGGAAATAGAAGATGGTAAGAACAGGGAAAATAAAGATGGAAGTCAGGATTTGTATCTGATGTACCTAAATTCAGCAAAGAGAATTAAAACAATATTTCTACTTTTTGTATCACTACAGAATACTACAATAAAAAGGAAAGATATGGGAATACAAGTTATGTTAAAGCCAAATGTTAGTTATGCAGTAAATAAATAAATGTGTTTAAATATCCCCATGAAAAGGAAAACTTAAGATTGAGTTACAATTTCAAAAAAGAAAGGTTAAAAAGGGAAACTAGGTGAAAATATACGAGGCTATGTATACAGTTGACATTTGAACATTTACAGATGAATAAATTAAAGTTTGTTATACTTTCATTTGAAACCTCTAGGCCACAAAGAAACATTAGTGTATTTGAAACCACAGAAGTTATAAATGTCAGCTGGATTTGGTAGCTCATGCCTGTAATCTTACCACTCTGGGAGGCTGAGGTGGGAGGATTGCTTGAGCTCAGGAGTTAGAGACTAGCCTGAGCAATAGTGAGACCCCCATCTCTACCAAAAAGAAAAAAAAAAACCCAGCTGGGCATTGTGGTACATGCCTGTTGTCCCAGTTACCTGGGAGGCTGAGGCAGAAGGATCGCTTAGAGCCCAGAAGGTTGCAGTGAGCTATGGTGACGCCACTGCACTCTATCCAGGGTGGCAGAGTGAGTCTCTGTCTCAACAAAAAAAAAAAAAACAAGGAAACTGAGCACCCCTCCTTACAACCCCCCACCCTTTCAAAAAAAAAGAAACTATAAATATCTTTTTATGATCACAATGCAATAAAAAAGGTTATAGTGGTTTGTTTTGATTTTGACTTTTTTGTTTTTTATTTTTGTTTTTGCTTCCGTTTCGGCTAGCTGGGAATTTAAAAACCCTCCTAAATAACTATCAAGTCAATAATGAAGTGGAAATACTTATGCAAATTATTAAGAAAACGATGAAAGAAATGAAAAAATATTGAAATCCAAGTTATCAAAGTTCCATTTAGGGATAAATGTATTTTACAGGCCTTTGTTACATAAGCATATTACTGCATAAGTGATTTCATATTCTGCTCAGTAGGAGGCAGAGAGGAGCTAAGAAAATGGAGAACAGGCATAAGAACTGATACTGGTGAAACAGTAAAACAACATCACCACGGTTGATTTTAATAGTTTTAAATAAGATAATTCTCTCTAGCAAATCTACAGAAGGGGGGAAAAACACAAATAAATTTAGAAGTTAGAAAGGATACAGGCAGGGCGCGGTGGCTCACACCTGTAATCCTAGCACTCTGGGAGGCCAAAGCGGGCGGATCACTCAAGGTCAGGAGTTCGAAACCAGCCTGAGCAAGAGCGAGGCCCCATCTCTACTAAAAATAGAAAGAAATTAATTGGCCAACTAAATATATATAGAAAAAAAAAAAATTAGCCGGGCATGGTGGCGCATGCCTGTAGTCCCAGCTACTCGGGAGGCTGAGGCAGAAGGATTGCTTGAGCCCAGGAGTTTGAGGTTGCTGTGAGCTAGGCTGACGCCACTGCACTCTACAGCCCGGGCAACAGAGTGAGACTCTGTTTAAAAAAAAAAAAAAATTGTCATTATGGGTGTTAGCACATATGTGTGTTTGTGAGGAGGAAGAATAATTCTGCATTAGGTTAATAAATTATGGGAAGTCAAATCTGATCACATTTAATTACCAAAGTAACAAAACAGAGACAGAAATTTCAGCATGCAAAATTGAGCCTAAATCCACAATTAAAATGGAAAAACAATTAACAAATATACCATAAGTAATATTTGTAAACCTTTTCAAAAAGTTTGACTACACAAAGAACAAACATATAGTTGAAATAGACCTCTTATCTCTAGAAAACACATTTGTTAGGCTTAGAACAAGATATAAATTATGTATACAATTGCTGCAATGAAAATATACAATTGTTGCTTGTAAATTTCATTAAATTATGAATAAATTATAGCTAACCCATGAGTTGATGATTTATCTCAGGAATTTGTTTGGGGGAGATTTGAATGTCTACAAATTAAATAGAAGTAGAATAGGCAGTGTTCTGACATTTTGTACAATTTGAAGGTGGAAATCAAACACTGAGGTTGGTTATGGGAAATCGTAGAGCCAGTTAAAAGTGAGTTACAAAGTCAGCACAAAAACAATCAAATAGAAATTTGAGAAATGATGTTAATGTATTTTAACATGATAAAGCAATCCACAAAATACCAAATAATCTGATGTGTTGGGCTCTAGAGATATCTGCTGTGAAGTTAAAAAACTATCAATTTGAAAATTGATTCTAAGATACTCAAAATCACATCAAAGACGAAAAGAACAGGTAGCAATTATCTGGAATCCTGAGCCAACCTTGGTTCCAATTCATGTCAGACTTCTAGCTGTGTGAAATAATTGAAAGGGAATGTATATTTTTTTCTTACTTCTCTTCATCTTCCTCTTACAAAAATCTGGTTTGCCATATTTTTCAATAACTGAAATCAGTGTGCTATCTCCTCATTCCCTGAAAAAAATAACTTTACTCCTCCTCATTAACATTGTTTTGCCGTTAAGATGGAAGGAGATTCCAGTGTCTTAAATGTGCCATCCTCCTTTCTGATGCAACCACTGGAGAGAAACTAGACATCTGTATCATAGAGTCTAGAGATTGTAAGGACAACTGCAAATGAAATATAAGAGGCTTAAGTCTCCTTGTTGAAAATAAGGGAAAAGATTTCCCTCGTCCTCTTTTTACTTATTTTTTGAGACAGAATTGCCTTTGAGTGCAGTGGTGTCATCGTTGCTCATTGCAACCCCTCTTGTCCTTTTTCTTAAGGCACTTACCATAGAAACCTTGTAATTGTAAGTACTTTCTCCTCTATTTGAAGTGTATGTAAATCCTTTGGAAGACTAGACAGGTCTTTGTCAGCTTTATGACTCAGGAATGTGTTTGTCAAAGACTTGAAATATAAACCTTAAGGGAGACAGTACCCTTATCTCAGTTTCCGTGGGAGGACAGGAGCCTAACTTTTGTGCATATCTTGGTCCAAGTTGCCTCCTGTCATAAAGATATAAGAGGTTTGTTTTTTTCCGGATAGAAACAATTAGGTAACATAGATGGTCACCCCAATTACCATCTATGTTAAAGTTAGGCAAAGTTAGGATGGATTATGTGTGACAAATGGTGTCAAGTCCTCTAACCTGAGAACCAGTTCTTGTTTCTGCTGGACTATATAACAAGGTACAATTCCCTTCTGTCTTTGTCTCTTAGGAGATTGCATGTGATGAGACTCATATTTTGGTGTAATGCTTATTCAATAATAAAAGTGCTTTCTTTTTCTACCACCTTGGAGGAGAGGTTTACTAAGTTGGGAGATTTCATTCTTAATTATATTTCCTCAATAAAGTCATCAGATGATTTTGAATAGGACATAGACAAGATAACTAATAGGCTTACATAGATATTTTGGGAAAAATAACTTTTAATAATACATACTTATAGATTTAAAAGGCATTTTTGCTGACCTGAATGTCTAATTAAGCTAGGAAGGAGAATTGTTTCTTTTTTCATCAAGATAGAATACCTACTACTATCTCTTTTGATGTTTTTTTGAAATATTTTCTTGTTGGTCCCCTACTTTAATTTAGAACAACCTTTCTCATTTATTCATTGAAATAAATTGAATTCATGCTACTTTATATTCATTAAAATTCTTTTATTTTTATAAAACATAAACATAGATTGTTGGCAACTTCACAATAGAATCCATAGATGTAATAAAAAATATGCTCATAACTATACAGTTAAAATCAACAATGTATTGTTAACTCGTGGACATGTAGAGAGTTGATTTAAAAGACCTAATTCATGAATTGCAAACTTGAAGACCATTTTTGTTTTAAAAAGAGAGGTTTTTGGATTTGCCAAGTAAAACATCAGTATACACTCTCTGAAAAGAAAAATTGCCTGAAAAAATATGACAGTCAAAATTAAAATGAAACAAAAAATGTGATAATTGGAGAAATAAACATACAAGATGCAATGGGAAACAATAAATCTAGGATAAAGTAACTCAGTTGTTGCCAATGAGTTAGGGGATGTTAAGGTCTCTGAGTAACCTCTGGACGCCTGCATCAACACATTGCAACTCTTCTCTTGGTCCTCCTTTTCCTCCTCAGGTTTATCCTATCCAAGAAAATCCCTTCACATTGCCTTCCCCTGAGTCCAATTACTCTGAGCAGCCCTGTAATCTACACTTGGTACTGGAGCCCTTCCCTGATCCATAATCTGATAGCTGAGGCTTCTTTCACTTGTTTATTCTAATTTTCAAATTGAAAAATTTCCTTGAACCTCCACTCCCTTTGTCTTAACTCTTTCAAAATTAACTATATATCTCTAGACAACTCAGTTTTTTCCAAGTATCTTTTTCCCACCCTATCCTACTATGATTAGATGATATGGACCTGTACCATGTCTAGAGGTGCAGCACTAGGAATTCTAGATGCAAATCTGGGGTCAGCTCTTCTTTGTAAAGCCTCTTTTCTCCTTTCATTCCCTTCTTTCGCCATACCAATTGCCCATTGCATCTTAACCAACTCTACCCTTTGTTCTTCAGATATACCTTAAATACCTTCCTTTCATCCTTGTTCATTTTCTTGCTGGAAATTTCATCACACCTTCTTCCTCAACTAGTCTATTTAATTTAATGTAACAATTCTGTAAAGTACTTACTACTTGCTATAGTTTGAGTGTGTCTTTCAGAATCCACCTATTGGAAATTGGGTCCCCAGTGTAGAGGTGTTGGGAAGTGAAGACTTTAAGAAGTGATTAGGTCATTACGGTGGGTTAATGCTGTTCTCTAGGGACTGGGTTAATTCTCCAGGGAGTGAGTGAGTGAGTTCTCCCTCTTGTGGAACTGGATCAGTTACCTTGAGAGAGTGTTGTCATAGAGTGGGTCTGTCCCTTGGGTTTTGCCTCTTTTGCATGTGCTTGCTTACCCTTCCACACTTCTGTCATGTTATGACAAAGTAGGAAAGCCCTTGCCAGAAGCTGCCACGTGGCCATGGACATCTCAGCCTTTAGAACCAGAAATTCTTTTCTTTATAAAATTTCCAGTCTCAGGTATTCTGTTACAGTAACAGGAAATAGGCTAAGACACTACCTTAATAGTACAATTCTTGCAGCACTAGCCATCTAATACTAGTTTGTTGTGTACTTTTCCTGTATGTTTTCTGATCCAAATCAAGCATCAAAAGGTTGCGTTTCCAATATAGGCACTCATCTATAGTCCCCTTGAAGGAAGGTGTCTTGTGTTAAACTAGGTGTTAATTTAATATCTTCACTGTGCACTGCAAATAGGTGCTCAATAAATATTGACTATGGCATCTAAAAGCAGCCTCCACAAATTTCTTAGCGACTGAGTGCCATATGAAAGCAACTATTGAAGATAAATTAATTTTCCAAAGGAAACTTCAATTTTAAAACCATATTTTCTATTTTGCTACCATTAAGAGACTACTTTAATAAAATGTTCAAAGTCCTCTAAGATAAAAATTAAAATCCTCTCGTATTTCTAAACCTCTCATTTGTTTAATTTGCCTTGAGTTGCTTAGGCAAAAATTTAAAGACATGCTAAATACATTTAAAACTAAACAGATAAAAGGCAGCTTTTAGTTTCAAGCAATAACATATATTTATCTTGTTCTAATTGTATACTCTAATATTTTGTCATTAAAGTTATGTCACAAAGGGTATCTAGTGAATGACCACTGAGACAATTCTTCACTGTGAAAATTTATGATTCCACTATATATAAAGCAGGACTAATTGAGAATTAACAATAATTGTCATCTCATAACCAAGACAGCATGCTTTTTTCTTGACGAAATACAACACAAAGCAGGAGAAGAAAGAATCTAGGCATAGAATACATTTGCTCACATCAAAGACACTGGGAGGAAAGTACAGGTGCGTCAGCAATCAATCAAGGGTTATATGAACATGCAGAACATAGCATCCAAAGGTTGTTGGCATCGTGGTTTCTTCTGAAGAAGAAACAAGTCACAGCTTCTGAATTAAATGGGTAAAATATGTCGTGGGGATATCTAAAACAGATGGAATTTGAATCAACCTGTCACATGGTCTCCACCTTGACTTGGACTCAGGAGTAGGGTCCTGATCCCTGAGAGGGGGAAGGGTCAGAGCATCATGAGAAAGCAAAAAACAAAGACTTCTAACAAGGGACAGCGATAGGCAGCAAGAGATAAAACTTAAAGAGAAATAATAGCACTGAATTCTAAATCTTGGAGGATAAGCAATATTATTTCTGTATTCCTCACTGGCTAAAGTCTGGAATTGAAACAATTAATCAGGCTTGACTATAGAGACCTGTGAACATTAGAGTAAAGAGATTCCAGGAAAGAGAAAAAAAAAAGAATTGTATTTATAGTTTCATTAGGAAATACTGCCTTTGGGATATTATTTTCTGTTGGGAAATATCTGCTTAATTTTATCTTTAAACTTATGTCATTTGGAAGCTGACATTCAGATTTTCTTGGAAGCTGACATTCAGATTTTCTTAATAAAAGTGAATTGTGTTTTATTTTGACAGTTATAACATTAATTTTTCAAAGAGCATTTTTCAACCATTGGTTGAGTTTCAGTGGAAAAGAAGTCAGGGTCCCTATGTATTTGCCCACATTCTTATGGACATTATGCTTTCTGCCTTGTATTGTTAGTTGTTTATGATAATTTATTTCAAAATCTTTGAAAACCTAACAGACTTTGTCCATTAAAAAATTTTCCACTTCCTGTGTGGTCACATCGAACATACTAGAACATTTTAATAAAAGATGAGTATTTCATATTAAGTCTTCTGTTTCACTGCAAAGACATAATACATACTTTAGAGCAAAGCATCAGTTAATACAATATTTTGAGCATCCTGACAAAACATCAAGATTGAGGATTTCATTGTGGGGGAAAAAGCACAATAATCCAGCGTCAAGAAATCTTCATTCTTCTCCTCATGTATCTTCCTCTTTGATGGAAAAAGAACATCAATTCTTGCCTGGTGTAATCATAGGGTTGTGGTAAAATGCATAAAAGATGTTGATGAGTGTACTTTAAAAAAACAAAGTTATCACTAAGAAATCCATTCACCTTAACACTGAATAGTATGAGAGAAGCTGCAGAGAAGACGACCTCTCAACAAAACACATGATTAGAATTTACTTCTTGTGGACTCTAGGGGATCCACAGTCCTGCCGCAGCATACAACACAGGCCTCGGTGCTGGCTTGGTCCAGGCAAACCAAGTTCACCAGTGCTCTCTGTGCCTTCATTTCATGACTGTGTTCCCCCTAGAGTCTTTCTTACCTATGAAAAAATACTATCTACAATAGCCAATTCTTCCTTTTTTACCCATAGAAGATATCAATAATTGGCTCCAGAACTCCTTCCTTCTGGGCGCAGTGTCCAAATTCTTCAAAAGAAAGCACAGCACGCAGCCACTACCAATAAACGGAAATGTACACACAAGACGAAGATCGTTTGCTACTCTTGAGCTAGAGCTTTGGTTATTTCTAATCTTCCAGTCTTGATGTTTTAAGAGTGTCCTTCCGGGGTAATACCTTTGTTGCAGAGTTCACTTTCTTAATGAAAACGGGGATTTGAACTGGTCAAATAGGTTGTTTACCAGCAGTGGAGAATGATTAGCAAAGTAAGATTAGGAACAGTCAGCTGATGCATATCACAACCATCTCTTCTTGTTCTGGTCATCTGTGGAGGGAATTTACTGGCATAATTTTCCAGCAAAAGAAAACTACAGAGACAAACAATACAAATGAGGCTCACAGGTTCTGATTATGTGTGTTTACTTTGAGTGCAGGTCTCAGGAGGTGGGGAGGCCCAGGGTGCATATGCTGACAAAGAGCAGGGAACTCCGTTTATGGAAGCAAGACTTGAAGCTCTGGGTCAATAACTGTGTTAAAACGAAAGAAGATTACACTGTGGTATGAGAAATGCTTAGCTAAGAACATTACATTCATTCCTTAGGGAAAATTTGTCTCCCTTTTTAGATTTGATAGGCAGCTCATTCAAAAATATCTGAGTGAGTCCTAAATCCAGTAAGTAATCCAGGCAGGGGAAGGGGGTG
>CAUYRT010046062.1:0-14515 GCA_963574885.1 Lepilemur ruficaudatus
TAATCAGCTGTGTGATTTTAGATAATCTGCTATTTGGGATAAGGCCTCCATTTCCTTGGTTATAAAATAATGAAGTCAGATCATTTAAACCATCTGTTGTACTGGTAACATTCTATGATTCTAAGATTAGCTCATGTTTGCATAAGACATTCTATTATAAAGATATCTGCACACGAATGTTTATGGCAGCACAATTCACTATTGCTAGGTTGTGGAAACAACCCAAGTGCCCATCAATTCCTGAGTGGATTGTTAAAATTTGGTATGTTTACAATGGAATATTACTCAATTTTAAGAAACGACAGTGAGCTAACACCGCTTATATTATCCTGGATTAAGCTTAAGCCTATTATTCAAAGTGAGGTGACACAAGACCCGAAGAATGGGCCCCACTTGTTCTCGCCATCAAATTGGTACTGACTGATTAACACTATGGTGCTCAAATTGTGGTGGTGTTCACCAGGGATTTGGGGGGCATGGGGTAGACCTACATCTGAGGGATGTGGTGAGCACTGTGGAGGGGAGGGGCATGCTTGAAATGTATTTGGGGTTGGGTATTAGGGGTCTCAATAGAGGGTAGGAAATCCTCTAAAACTGGTTTATGTGAATAGCTGTACAACTTGGTAAATTTACTAATAACCATTTAATTGTACACTTAAAATGGAGTAAAGACATGATATGTAAATTACACTTCAATAAAGAAAAAAAAGATTAGCTGATCTTTGTACTTATTCTCTATATAAGGAGACCATTTCTCAAGTCCTTAGGTAGAGCTGAGAAAATATTCATTGCTGTCTTCTGAAAACTGATCAAATTTATACTCAAATTCTGATGTTGTGTTTCCATGTTGACTGGTTCTTCTATGCCCATTTGACTGGCATCTCTATTTCTTCTTTGATGAGAAGTGATTTGAGGGCATTAAATATAATTTATAATTATTTTTAGAAGCATAGTACAAAACTTTAAAACCTACATGCTTGATAATTAGAAAATGTATAGCCAGAACACTTTTAACAATTACAACTTTTACAAATATTGTCTTTTCAAAAAAAACTAACTCATTCTTATATTCTTATTGTGTATTATTTTATACTTTTAAAAAAACCTTCATAACTCTTTGATACCTTATCAAAGTTATGGATAGAAAACAAGTGGCACAATATTTTACTGGACAATTTCAGCATACTCCCTTTTCCTATCTTATGGTTGTAAATTGCTTATTCTTTCTGATTGGTTTTATTAAATAAATATTACTCGTATTAAGAATTCATATAGAGTCATGCCATGACTTAATGATGGGAATGTGTTCTAAGAAATGTGTCCTTAGGTGATTTTGTCATTGCACAAACATTATAAAGTATACTTAATGAAAACCTAGATGGTATAGCCTCCTACACGCCTAGGCTATATGGTATAGCCTATGGTTCCTAGGTCAAAAACCTATACAGCATGTTACTGTACTGAATTCTGTAGGCAACTGTAACATATGGTATTTGTGTATCTAAACATAGAAAAGTTAGAGTACAAAATATGGTATGAAAGATAAAACATGGTACACCTATACAGGGCACTTACCATGAAAGGAGCTTGCAGGACTGGAAGTTGCTCTGGCTGAGCCAGTGAGTGAGTGAGTGGTGAGTGAATGTGAAGGCCTAGGACATCATTATACATTCCTGCAGACATCATAAACACTCTGCACTTAAGCTACACAAATTTATAAAAAATATTTTTTCCCATAATAAATTAACCTTACCTTATTGTAACTTTTTTACTTTATAAACTTTTAATTTTTTTATCTCTTTTGTAATATCACTTACCTTAAAATACAAGTTCAGCTGTATAAAAATATTTTGCCTTTATATCCTTATTCTACGAGCTTTTTTCTATTTTTCAAATTATTTATTTTTTACTTTTTACACTTTTTGGTTTAAAACTAAGACATGAACATACGCATGAGCCTAGGCCTGCACAGGGTCAGGATAATCAGTATCATTGTCTTCCATCTCCACGTCTTGTCCCACTGGAAGGTCTTCAGGGGCAATGACATGCACGGATCTGCTATCACCCATGATAACAATTCCTTTTTCTGGAATACCTCCTGCAGGACCTGCTTGAGGCTGTTTTATAGTTAACTTTTCCTTTTAATAAGTAGGAGTACATTCTAAAGTAACAATACAAGGTGTAGCATAAGAAATACAGAAACTCATAACAGCTGTTTGTTAACATTTTCAAGTATTATATTATATGCTATACATAATTATATGTGCTATCCTGTTATACAAATGGCAGCACAGTAGGTTTGTTTGCCCCAGTATTTCCATCAATACATGAGTAATGCATTGTGATGGCTACGATGTCACTAAGCAATAGGAATATTTCAGCTTCATTATAATGGGACCACCATTGTATATGAGGTCCATTGTTGATGGAAATGTCATTATGCAGTGCATGACTGTACAATCCCCTGTCTGCTCAGATCATGTGATTCTACATTAAAAATCACCCCTGAATTGAATAAGAAAATTCAGAACACACATTACCTTAGTGATGAGATGCATCATTCAGTAGGGAATTTAATCAAAAGAGATCTGAAATAGATGTAGAAATCTATGTGACGTGAGCATATGGAAGATGCTAGAGGGAAATGCTATAGTTTCCTATACAGGAAGAAATACCAGCAGCTGACTGTGCTACTGGCACAGATGGGAAAGAGATGACATGTTTTCTAATAGATTAAAATGTTCAAAGGCATAGAAAATTCTAACAGATTAAGGAAATTTATAACTCATCATCTAAACCTGATTAGAAATTTTACAGAGCATTGAGAGAGAAAATGCAAAAGATATTGATTATAAAGAGTTACAGAACAATTTAGCCGTATGTCCAGGCTCCGTAGAAGATATTTCCTCTGGCCACACTCCTGAACATAAATGATATTTGAGGATTTCAACTGAAATTGAGCTCTACCAAGGAAATGTGAGAGTAGATCAGAGTTCTTAGGAGTTCAGTCCTCTTCTCTCTGTGGAATTAAGACAAAGGAAATTGTGAGTGACCTGAAATTCAATGAGACACTGTGACAGTTTCAGTGAAAAAGTTCAACTGATTCACAATGGAAAAAACTGAAATGAGATCATTGCTGAAACAAGCCATATTCATAACCAAATATATACATATGCATAATAAATATATATTTTAAAAAGAGCAAAAAGAAAAGCATTCTAAATAATTCTTAAAAAAAAAAAAAAAAAACAAGATGTAGCCAGAAAATCATGGCAATTCTTTGCACTTTCCTCCTCAAGATCAGACACTTACATTACAGCTAAGAAAAGGTGACCAGGAAGAACTGTTGGAAAGTGTGAAGGCATCTGAGTTGCGGAGGCTTCTGCTTCTCTCATGACCCAGGGTTTTGCAGCCTGGAAGGCAAGTAGAGAAGGGCAGGGAGGCAGTGAGCTTGGCTGACATTTGTCTTTAGAAACAGAAATGACAATGAGAAGACACAATTATTTTGAACCCCTTTCAATCTAGATTCCTCTCAGATCAGATAGTAGAGTTTGTGCGTCTGGATAAGACACTTCCAATATGTTTACAAATCGGTGATTAGAGTCTGAGGGATTTAAAAACGAAACAAACAAAAATTCCAACAGTCTATTAAACATAATGAAGTTGATATGCAAAACCAGTTTTTAACTAATCTTTTAGAGTAACTTAAATGTTAATTAGTAAGTAATGCAGCTGATACTTAAACTAGATGGTTTGGCTTCAAAGGCCAAACTTTACACTGCCTACCAAACTTTACACTGCCTACTTTACACTGCCTACCTTTTACTGACTGTTATGGCCTGCATGTCCCCCAAAATTCATGTGTTGAAACTTAGTCCTCAATTGCAATGGTTTTAGGAGGTGGGGCCTTTGGGAAAGTGATTAAGTCATGAAGACTCTCCTCATTCCTGGACTAGCGCTCTATAAAAGGGCTGGGGGGAACTAATTTGGGCTCATTTTTTTGCCCCTCTGCCTTATGCCATGTGAGGACACAACATTTGTTTCCTCTGGAGGATGCAGCAAAAAGGCATCATCTTGGAAGCAGAGACAGGGCCTTCGCCAGACACCGAAATTGATGATGCCTTGATCTTGGACTTCCAGCCTCCAGAATTGTGAGAAATAAATTTCTCTTCTTTATAAATTACCCATCTTAGGTATTTTGTTATAGCAGCACAAAAGAACTAAGACACTGATCATAATTTAAGTGTCAACGTTGCCCAGGGCTTTGTGCTGGGCCCTGTTTTTTTCTTTCCACTCTTTTTGGGAGACCCATGCAGCCCATCACTTCGGTGACCACATGCTGATCAGCTGCAAATCTGTATCTCTCTGCCAGGTCTTTCATGAGCTTTAGGCTTATGCATTTAGCTACCTACTTGACAGCTCCGCACAGATGTCTTACAGGCAACTCAAACTTAACATATAATAAAATAAACTCATCATTTAACCCTTCCAAAACCCTTCACTAAATTTATAACTCCTTCATTGCTTGGTAGAAACTCTGATTACCAGTATGTTGTTTCTCTTCCTCTTCCTTATCCCATACCTTCCCTTCCAACATATATTTCTCTGATTCTCATGCTTTTAAACTTAGTATTTCCTATTGTTTGTTTATTTTGGAAGCTACCTTAACTCTATTATGGGCAAATTATAAATAAATGAACTAATAAATAAAATAAAGGATAAAAAGTAAACACTATGTGTGGCAATGAGAGAAGGCACATCCCCACAAGTTGTCATAATCTCCCCAGGAGATGGCGCTCATAGTGTACTTTTGCTTTTTTATGTTGAGAAAAATTTCACACAACTTTCTTTTATAGGTAATTAATTCAAAGCCGTATGTTTCATGTTTTGTCATTTTTCAGATGGTCCTCTGGGCTACTATGATTTTACCTAATGACTTTGTGTTCTTATTTTATAGAAGGACGTAGAGTTTGGTGGTAAAGTTCCTGGAAAGGATGAAATTTGTGATATGGCATAAGAGGAAGCACACTACTTCAAAACCCTTGATACTAAAATTCCAAAAAACAAAAATTGATAACCTTATTATCATACAGTGGGAAACACACAAGCTAGAAAGCAGAAGAGAAAGTACACATTTGGGAAGAGAGAGCTACAATTGAACATGTATCAAGGATTATCTGGAAAACTAAAGGGGTAAAATCACATTTTAAAGGCAATTCCATAGCGTGTAGTCTTTCTTGGCAATTCATTTAGGAGATGTATCATCTTGGGTAAGATTTTTTCTCTCTCTGGGTTTTAGATTACTTTTCTTCAGAATGACAAAAAATTGAGATAAATAATATCTAAAATTCCATGATTGCCAAACAGAACTACAGGATAAAGGCAGAAAACTAGTTGCATGTTTAGATGGTGAAAGATACAGGCTGAAAGCGCTTTCATGGCCTATTACAAGTTAACTTACATGTTCTTGCACAGAACTAGTTTGTTGTTGGGTGATAATTCTGGGTCAGTTATTCATCCTGGCTGCATCTAAGGTTCACTAGGGGCGAATTTTCAGTTATAGCAATGGCTGGGCCCCAATCGGACCAAGTGAGCAGAATCTCTGGAGGTGGCGCCCACGTACCAGTATTTGTTAAGAAGTGCTCTGGGCAATTCTACTACACAGACAAGATTAAGAACTGATCTAGATAATCAGAAGGACTATTAAAATTAAAACCTTCAGTGGGGATAAACAAAGTTCTTAATACTGGTAAAAAGCAGAAACATAAGCCTGGAGAGGTAAACTATGCAAAGAATCAAATGAGAAAGTAAATGAAGAAAAAGTGGAAGATACAGAGCACAAGTCTGGAAAGAAAAACACAGGGCAACAGAGGGTCACATAGTAGGGATACCCAAACCCAAGTTGCCATTGCCTTTGGAAAATTTAATCAAATGAAGAGAATTGCTCTGTTAAAAAAAGAGAAGAAAATAAAAGAAAGAAATATTTTTCTTCACCTTCTATTTCATAACTTCAACTCCATTGTCACTATTGGGAAATGAAAATCCTGAATATGGGAAATGTTAATAGTATGAAATAACACAATTACATTTTTATAACATATCACTTTATCTGGAACCTCTCCTCTTTCCAGATGGAAAAGGCTACATTTAAGGCATCTCTCTGCAGGAAGCATACTCTGACAGCTGCTGATCTCCTCCTTACTGAATTCTGTGTTGAATTACATTGCAGGTGACAGTTATGGTTCTCTACTTGATTTTAGTGTGTTAGTTTTTTTGTCACAAATAATCTACAAATTTTTTTGAGTAAAATAATTATTTTTATTTCACCTTCTATCATATTGCTTGGCCTAATTCTGGATGGAGAAGACTTATTTACTGCTTGGTTCATTGAAATTGGAAGCACACACACACACACACACACACACACACAGAGTCATATGTGAATGTGTTTTTATCTTTGAAAACATAAGATTGCTATTTCCAGGGAATCTTATATGTCTAGAAAGTTTGTATCTGAGTGAGAATGCAGAGGAAAGCTATAACCATCTTTCAGAGAAAACAAGAGAAAATAAAAATTCAATTTCAACTACACACACACATACACGCAGGAAGTTTTATACATAATTAAGGGATTCATTATGTTCTTGAAGCCCATCCATGGGTTTCTACTAAGTCCTGGGTCTCAGGCTATGTCTGAGAGGAGTCTGGACTAGATTTGTGCATGAGTTTGTTTGGTGTCTTGGGTTAGATGAATTTATAGACAAATGGTTTTGTATATATGAGTGAATGTCTCTGGAAAGACACAGAAGTAAACTTGGACAAATGAAAAAAAAATTCTCTGTTTGTGGATAGGACAAAGTTGTCATTCTTCCTAAGTTAATTTTAATGCAATTCAATAAAACTACCAGAAAACACTTTTTAATGGAGCTAGATAAAATGATTCCAACATTCATTAAAACAAAAAATCAGGAATAGTCAGGAAAACAATGGACAAGTAAAACTATGAGAAAGGACTAGCCATGCCAGACATTAAAACACACCACAAAGCAACTATAATTACACTAGTGTGATACTGGTTCATAAATAAACAGATAAGATGAATAGGACAGGTGAATAAAACCAAAAATAAATACAGAACATATAGAAATTTAGTATAAAAGTGACATCTTAAGCCACTAAAGAAAAGATGGACATTATAGTAAATTGTGCCAAGAGAGGTGGGTAATATTTGGAAAAGAAATAAAATTGGATACATATTTTGAATATAGATACTATACACAGAATAAACTTCAAGTAGAACAGGGATTTAAAGGTAAAAAATCATATTGAAACCATACTAGTAATAGAAGAAAACGTGTACATTTTTTTCAAGATGTAGGGAAAGGCTTTTATACTATATTCAAAATCCAGAGGCAATAATTAATGCCATGCTAATAGCTATTATACTGTATCGTTTAGGGAATAACATTTGACTCAAAATTAAGATCATTTTTATGCAAAAGATATAATTAATAAATTAAAAAGACAGTCAATCTTGGAGAAAATACTTGCAATGTAAATCACAGATAAAGGATGAATATCTCTAACATATATTAAAAATTCTTAACATTCAGGAAAAAGGATCATATATCCAATAGAAAACTGGAAAAATAATATGAACGGAAAAAAGAAAAGAAGAAAAATGGCCTTTAAACATAAGAATGCATGTTTAACATCATTCATAATTTGAAGCATGCAAATTAAAATTACATTGAGGTATGATTTCTTACCTATTAGTCTGGTAAAAAAAATTTTAAGAAATATGACAGCACATTTAGCTGGACAGGCTATAGGCAAACAGGACTCATGCATTGTTGCTGCTACCCCTCAGGAAGGGAATTTGGCAATATCCAGCAAAATTATATGTATACTTAACTTTTTGACTGAGGAACTCCACTTCTCGGGATTTACTCTGAATACACATTTCCAACATTAATAAGGTACACATGTACAAGTTATTAATTACAGTATTGTTTGCCATTACCCAACATAGGAGTGTAGTTAAATAAGCTGCATTATACAAAGCCACACCATGCAGCTGAATAAAAACAAGGCAAAGCTCTAAGGAGTGCTATTGAATGATTTCCAGGGTACCTTTATGTGTAAAAAGCAAAGTGCAAGAGTATATATAGTATGTGTTAAAAGAAAAAGTTTTGATAAATTTAATAGAGTTTATCTGAATGATTTGCAAACTGGGCAGCTCTCAGAACCAGAACCAGAGAAGATTCTAAGAGCTGTGCTCCACAACATGGGCAAGAGCATTCCTAGACAGAAAAAGGGAATGATGTGCAGACACAGCTTGATTGATCACAGCTGGGCATTTGCCTTAATTGGACATGGTCTGATCAGTTGGCAGCCTGTGATTTGCTGAGGGTCAGCTGTTGTCATTAGCTGACATCTGGCCATTTGTTACAAAATATAGTTCTAACTTAGGTGCTCAGTTTGTTTACATACTAAGTTAGGTTACAGTTTGTTACTTAGGGACTGAAGGTACAGAGGCAACCTCAGGCGAAGGTAGGTCACAGACAGAGGGAAGGAAACCGCAGGAAAAGCTTTATTAGGGTTCATAGGAAGGAATGGGAGAGACAGGTTAAAGGAGCTGACCAAGTTAGGATTGCCTAATTCGAATAATTTTAGCTGGCTATGGAGTGTTGAAGCTGCCCCTTCATGTCTGAGGCCTGGCCCTGGGGAACTTAGGGCAGGAGGTTAGTATCTTACAAGGGGGTGCTAAGGGCTTGAGATTGGTTGGTTTGCATATCAAAGGCATGCCCGAGGGAGACTTGTTTGTTTGCTGTTTCTAGGAATTTGCTGTCCCTGGTCTCAAGGCTTCAGATGTCAAAACATCAGATACAGAAACTAGAAAACATACTTAATACAGTAGCCAGTTGACAATCTGAGATTCTCTGTTTTACTCATTTGCAGGCAAGGCAATTTTACATAGATGGAGTTGTTGAGAATTCCAGGCTCTTGCGGTCTTCCCTAATGAAGGTTTCCTGACAGCAGCTCTTCATTTGGGTCAAACATTCCTCTCCAAGCTTCCTTTCAAAGTTGGAAATATTCTGGCAAACCTTAACTTATCAGGACTAATACCTTTGTGTGAATTATTTGATTACATCTCATTTTCTCTGAGAATTTCACAAGAGTGGGGTTGGTCAGAGAGCCACTCAAGAAGGTTGGCGATGGAGAAAGACCCAGACTCTAGGGATACTGAAGTCATACTTGGCTGTTTCACAATTCTTTAGGAAGTGAGCTTTCTTTTAAGAAGTGCTTTTACGCTGTGAGATTCATTGTGGAACTTACCTCCTACCATCAATGACCATTAGATGAGGGTCTTTTACTTTTTGGTAGCAACTATACTTTATTCAGCTTTGTATTTGCAGTGCTTTTGACTTACATTAGGTGCACAGTAGGTCTTTTTGATTGAATGAATAAATAAATAAATGAAAATAATGTGTACAAGGTATTCAGATATTTGTTCTCCAGCACTTCACTAAGCAGTTCCTTTGGAAATCTTCTACTCTCTACTGGTATTTCTTATGTGAAATCTCTTACTTTTAATATCCCCACAGTTTATTGTAGGGGCAGAGTGTAGAAAAATTGTGACCATTATAGTATCTTTGAAGATCTGAGCCCTGACAGAGAGTGGTGATGTGGAATTATTTGACTCAGTTTACAATCATTTTTCTTTTGAAAAATTTAAAGATATGATCAATCAAAAATATTAATATTGTAATGCACCAAATAACAGCAATAGAGTATGAAAGAGCAGAATTAGACACACAAGCAAAAAAGGAAAATGAGAAATGAAAAGAAAGCACTTAAGCTCACTTATGGAGCATTATTGTCCTCATGCTTTTACCTTAAATTTATAAAAAACAGCTTCAGAGTTAGATGTGTCATAGTGAGTTTCTACCCAGGTTTTCAGTTCCCCACAACTCGTGGACAAATAGACTCATACTCCGTAGAGATTAAAACATGAATGACTAAGATCAGAAAATTCCAAGTGGAGGAGGAAAGTAAGCAACTAAAGTAGAACTTTTTCTCCTTACTTTCCCCCTTCTTTTCACTTTTGATCTGTTTTTAGGTTGTGAACAGAGACTTAAGAACGGAAGAGTTGGCACAAAAATGATGGAAATCTTAAAATTTGGACTCAGTGCTAACAAATTTTGTGACTTGTAGTTTTTTAGTTTTTCTCCATTTGAAAAATTATGAAATTGAATGAAATGCTCTTTGATGTCCCTCACAGCGTGAATATTCTATGATTCTACTCTTCATCAGGTAAGATAGTCCCGCAAGAAAGAACAGACTCATAAAACAGCAAGGAAAAGGGTGAAGTTTGTGTGTGAGATGGAAATACCCATCTAGAATAAGAAGAGGAATTAAAACAGTTCAAAAAATTGTACATTGAGATTTTGGGGGAAAAAAAGGAAGAGAAAGGGAATATGTCTTTTGTGCAAAGGTTTTATTGCAAAACATTTAAAATCTTTAAGCACAGTATGTTTTACCTACTGAATTATAATTGTCTACAGAAAGAAACTTGAGATGAGCAAATGATATTGACATAATGAATATTGAATATAATGAAGTATGATAACTTCAGCCCAAAAATATTTTCATATTCTAGACGTTAGAATCCAAGAATGGAAGATGAGACATCTCTTGGGTCTTATTCTAGGTAAGTAAATTATTTTAGTCTTACTTATCCTTTGTCATGAATAAGTCCTTGAAAATGTGGATAAAAATACATTATTTCAGGCTTTTATAATTGGGAAAAAACCCCACGAATATAGAGTCAGAATGGCCATAAATTTATAAATTGCCAAAAATCCCAATTAATGCTTTATTTTATTTTTTTACTAGGTAAGTTCTGAATGATGAATGTTTCTGAGCTTATGTCTAACATTTGAAAAAAAATCTGTCATAATAAGCAGTTCAATAAGTGAAGGAAACTTAAAAGGTGGAATAATGGAATCAGTGAAGTGAAAAAGAAAAATGAATTAGTAGAAAATAGAAGCTACACAATGTATCAAGTTGTCCCATACTGAAATAGCCCATATGTTACTTTGTCACATTTAAGAAGCTATATATTTTTTAAAAGAATTTTTCTTTCTCAGAATTTATATAGAGACTTATATTCTCTATAACAAAAGAAAACAACTGAGCACAAGAGATGTGATTTTATGTTTATGCCTGTCTTTGTTCTTAAAACAAATCATGGTCAAAAGAGAGGTAGCAGAAAATAACCTCTTGAGAAACAAAAGGCATGAATTTGGAAGCTAAAAAAATAATCAGAAAAGGATGCTGCAAATAATCAGAAAAGTCTTATTGAAGATAAGACTTTATAATGCTAAGAACTCAAAGGAGTTTTGGGAGGCAAGATTGACGGCTTGTTACTGCTGGGGTGGAGTTTGAGATTTTGGTGACTTTCAATTCAGTGTCACTTGCTAAAGCAACAGCACCAGCAGCTCATGTGTTTGGTCCTCTGGCGATTGATGGGTTATCCTTCTCCTCCCAGGGAAAAGCACTGGATATTGGGAAAGCCTAGTGATGTCCAGTATCTTCTGAAGATAGCTTGGCCTGTCAAGTAGTTATATGGATATTAAAAGAGAAAGTTAATGTCACTGGTCCAGGTCCTTTCTGAAGAAACAAAGGCCAACTCTGGGTCAGACACAAGGACAAGTTTACATGGATTCTTCTCTCAGTCCAGTCAGCAAGGGTGTGATGCAGACTTTATGATTATTCCTATCTCATGGATGAGAAATTAAAACTTAGTGAGGTTAAATAACTTGTCCAGCAAAAATGGTATAGTTGGGTCTGAACCCAGGTTATTCCAGAGACCCAACATTAACCATATCACGATCCTACATCAGATGATGATAAAGGAAAAAATTGAACTGGACATTTATTAAAGATGGCAAGGAAGACTTTCTTTAAGACTGTTGCAGTAGAGGTTAAGACTATTGAAATAGAGGAGAAAGATTGAACACAACTCTGAATACAATAGGGACAAGTGGGGATTTGTAGCCAATGGGTAGGGTGAGGAGCTGGATGGAAACTCACTAATAGGAACTTGGTTAGGTATCAAGGGTGAGGGGAAAAGGAATTTGATTAGATATTGAGGATGGAGAAAGAGGAGCCTGATTGGATATCAAAGGTGGGGGGATTACTGATAAACTGTATTAGCTAGATTCTTTGTTAAAACTGAGCTCAGCAGTCCTAGGATGGGGAACAAGGATGAAGCCTAATCAAAAAAAAGGGAGGGGGGGGAAGCAAAAGGAAAGAGAAATAGATAAAAATTAAAAAATAAAAAAAGTTCTTTGCTTTTCCCTAAATTCACCTGGAATAAATAATATTGAAATTATAAAATTAAAAAAAAAATAAAGGACTGCAGGGGCCTGGTTTGATCAAGGAGAAAGTCCTTGTAAATGTGGCAGTAAATTGAACAGCTGAAGATGTTAGAGTTCAGAATGGGGAAAAATGAAGGCACAATTGTTTGTGAGGTTATTTTGAATGGAAATTTGGTCCATTTGTACTTTCTGGTTTATGATGATAGGTTTTAGAAAACTCTGGGGCCTCATTTCCCTAGCGGTCCTTCAAGTTCTGATTAAATTACTCCTACTCACAAGAGACCCTAACTCGTCCATATGCATTCTGAGTATGCAGGAAGGAGGTAAGGAGAAACAATGTGGAAACGTTCTGATTTTTTTTTTCATTGCATAGTTTAGTATTTATTTCTTTCATTCAGGTACAACCTAATTCTGTGGGTTTTATGAGTCTCATGTTTACTGCTCTCTGTCTCCCCCCATCTAACTTAATCCTTTTCTTTTTATGCTGTCTTCATTTCCAAAGATAGAGAAAAAAAGAATTGCTCTTGCTTGTTTTTCTTTTTATATATAGAGTCCTATTTTCAATTTCATCTTTTTTCATACCTTTTAGGTTCTTAAAATGTTGTTAGTTACCCTGTTTTCTTAAAATGCAAGTGCTATGGCCAGAGATAAACATACGCAACTATTTTAGGATATATACAACCTTAAGCTATCTGTGAAAGCCAGATATATTTTGGAGACATTGCTATGCAAGAGCATGCACTTGAGACTATTTGGTTTCCAAAGTTCCTTCATAGCATCCAGTCCTGAAACAACAAACATCCTTTTAGCCTGAAACTGGTTCAGAACAGAATAGAAAGAACAAGGCCTGCTGGTTGAAGCATTGGAGGTAAGCCGACCATTAGCTTAACAAAGCAAGGCTTCACTTTACCTCTTCAAAGCGCTTTCATCTGAAAACTGGGTTTGGAACCAAGTAGAAACAAGCTCTCTCCAGTGGGATTCATCACTTCCTGATTTCAGATGCGCACAAAGAATAGGCTCTTTTGTATTTTCCTGCTATTCACATTTTTAGTCAGGTCTGAAACTAGAGGTATGCTTAAATAATGATGGCTTGTACACAGTTCCTTTTCTCCAGCTGGAGATGGAGATTCTTATTTTCCCAGAGAAAGGTGAAACTGCTTTTCAGTTTGCTCAGCTCACTAAAAGCTGATGCAAAATCATATGAAGGAAAATCCTTCATAAAGAGATAGGTAATTGGAAGCGTACAGTCTCTGTTGCCCCTTATTTTATTTTATTTTATTTTTTTCTTTAAGAGCTATGGGTTTCTTTTCTGAGGGTAGGGGTTACAGAGGAGAGCTCTATAGCTGTCCAAATATGAATCAGATAATTTTGTCTGAAGTAACTTTCAGCAAGCCACTTGTTTCCCATACTCCCATTTTTGTGTAATCACCAAGAACTGTATCGGTTTATGTCTATACACATTAGCATTGTGAATGCAACACTAATTATCAGTGTGACACAGTTTCTTCTCTGTTGCCTTTCAAAAATGGTCAGTCTCTTTTGAAATGGAAATAAAAAGTACAAACTAAAGCTAAAACCAAGCTACAGGCAAGTATTGTTTTTGCCTCCAAACATTTATAACTGTAAAACTCCATTTATAGATCTGACTCATTTCAACAAATCCTGGCTATCACAACCACAAATGCACAAATATTCTTGCCCACAAGGGAATCTGGTCAACTCTCTGCTCCTCAGCTACCTACTCTGATGTGGAAGATATCTGTGGATAAAAAGCTAAAAGCATCAAATTACTAATGTTTTGGACCAGCTCATGTCAGAACACTTTTAAAGACCATCAAGCTTTATTTTCTTTGTGATGTAAGAGCACATAGGAACAATATTCTCTTATCTTTGAAAGGTCTTTTCTTTTAAAGGCAATAGTTAAAGGAAAGAGGTACTAATATTGCAGGCTGGTATTCAGGTCTTTCTTATCACAACCAATTAGAAACAATCTAAAGACTGGGTGTGAAGCAGAAAACAATCACAGATGAAAAGAGTGACAATTATGAAGGACTGACTTATCAATCCTATTAGGCAGGTAGAAATCTAAATATTTAGTAAATAAGCATTTTATTAAATGCTGCATGATG
>CAUYRT010046065.1:0-15475 GCA_963574885.1 Lepilemur ruficaudatus
GTTTGAGGCTGCAGTGAGCTATGAACACACCACTGCACTCTAGTCTGGGTGACAGAGCTAGACCCTATCTCTAAAAAAAAAAAAATTAAAATTAATAAATAAATTTGTATGCAGTTATTTTTTGAATGGGTAACACAGGAACATGATTTGAAATTCTACAGTAACAATAGGGGACATAGGGAAAAGTTGCTTTCTCACAGACACCCAGTTCCCTTACCATGGCTTAATGTTACTAGTTTCTGATGTACCCTTCCAGAAAGATTTTATGCATTCACAAGCATATATATATTGGTTCACAATACCATTCTGCAACTTGCTTTTTTCACATAAACATACATTTTAAAGAACATTCTATATCTGTTCATGGAATATTTCTTCATTGTTTTTCACAACTATATATAGAATTCCAACATATGAATATACCCTTATACATTTGAACCCATCCCCTATTGACGGACATTTAGGTTATTTCCCGTCATTTGCTATTATAAACAATGGTGCACTGAACAATCATCACCCTGTAGTATTTTGTGCTATAGGATAAATTTCTAGAAATGGGTTCAAAAGTATGTGAATGCATAATTTTGATAAATACTGCCAAAATACCATGGCAATGGTGCGGTTGGCTGGAGGTTTCCTCATTTACGTGGCTATCAGCAGCAGATAAGACCGTCTGCTTCCCCCACAACTGTCAACTGTGTTATCAAAGTGTTATCAAATGTTTTCACTTTGCCAATCTGACCAGTGAGAAACGGCATCCCAGGGAGGGCTGGAGTTATCCTGCCTCTCTTATGTGTGAGGCAGAGAATCTTTTGACATATTTAAGAGCTGCTGACACGATATGGGTGTGTCGTAAAAAATAGAAAATAAATAAGCGAATCACACTCTTGCAGCCAAGTGTAGGACAGGTTGTGGGGACCAGAGCGGACGCTGTGAGCCCAGATGAAGGGGGAGGGGGGAGATGGAGTGCAGCAGATGGACCGAGAGCTGTTTGAAAGACTAAATAAAGAGGCCTTTGTGAGCAGTGTGCGCGTGTGCGCGTGCGCGTGTGCTCTCGGGGGAGGGCTGGCGAGGCAGAGGCAGTGCCAGCCAGCGTTTGCCTTCAGTCTCTGGCTCCTGCAACTTGAAGAAAGACGGTGCCCTTCGCTGTGACAGGCGATGCTGAGGGAGGGCCAGGTTTGTGGGGGAAGCTCAAGTATGTTTTCCGCTGTTGCTATGAGAACCATTAACTTCTTGCCTTTACTATATGCTGTGCCTTCCTCCTACACCTTAGCGGAGTTTTAAATTTTAACACGTCTTGGATTTAACATATTTAAAATACCAAGCTAGTAAATCACACACCCAAAGAGGTCTGTCAGCCCATCTATAAAATGTTAATTATTTCTCTGATCTTCTACACTGCATTGAGAGATCCTTTGCATGAGGAGGTGGTGGAGGCGGGGAAGCCCCTGGAAGGGTGGTCAGCCCTGGATGTAGCTGCTTAAATAACTCACAGGAACAGTGCAGATGGACAGGGCTCCCTGGACTTGGTTTTCTTCCCTCTGTGGCCTGCGAAGCCAGTTGAGGCATCTGAAGTTCTTCGGTTTTTCACTTCTGATCCAGGGGGTGTAATATTGATGTCCTCGGTGTAGCTGGTCCTAGTCAGCTCTCAGAGACTGTCATCCCAGGTAGGGAAGGCAGTAACCACAGAAAAGAAAAAAGTCGTAATTTCTAGAATTATACGTGCATATAACTTCTTGGAGAAAAAAAAGACCATCACCCTAAAATGCCAGCCAAATTGGTCAGATGACACCGTGGTCATCCTTGTGGGGTTTTTTTCACCGTGTAACCCCACACTTCTTCCAACCCTGTGGCTCAAATTGCTCACTGTATTATCCCCAAGTGGGTGAAATCGGAGAATAAATAAGTCAAATTCCTGCCTTTGATACTTCAAAAGTCAAGGTAAGAGAGAAAAGTCTTGGGCAGTGGTTCTCAAATTGTGGTCCCCAACCAGCAACATTGGCATTACCTGGTACCTAGTTAGAAATGAAAATTCTCAGGCCTCATTCCAGACTACAGAATCAGAAATTCTCAGGTGTAGTGCCGGGAAATCTGTATTTTAATAAGCCCTTCAGCTGATTCTAATGCACACTAAAAATCAAGAACCACTGGCCTTTGAGAACTGCTAAAGTTTGAGAACCATGGGCTGAGAGTCCCCAGGCCACTACGTGGGGCAGTGAAGACAGTGGGCTACCTGAGCAGATGAGCCTAAGGCACATAACTCCCTGGGGGAACAGCCAGACAGTTCCCCATGAGGCCTGGAGGGTTGGTGGATGCAAACAGGGCACACTCAGCTGGATGGTGTTGAAACGTAGGGAGCTTGCCCTAGAGAACAGGGCCCAGAGAGGAGCGTGGACACCTCAGCAGACACCAGCGTGGAGAGCTGAGTAGGCACAGGACAAGACCCTCGTGGTGTGGCCAGCATGAGACAGAGGACCCTGACTCAGGCCCAGATGCTGCTCTGCCACTGTTACTGAACTGAATTGGGGTCTGCTCTGCCTGGCACACTAAAGCTAGACACTGACACCAAGATTTGCAGCCGAAGGAAAAGGCACTCACTGCATGGGGCTGAGCAAAGAGAACAGGCAGCTAATGCTTAAGACCTGAACTCCCTGACGGCTTACAAGCAAGGGTTTTTAAAGGCAGGAGTACATTTCAGGAAGGCAGAAGATGCAGGCAAAATCGTAAATCAATACATGGAGGTTATACACTGGTTTGGACTGAAAAGGCAGCACATCAGTAAGGACATAGCTGAAGTCACCAATACCATCAATCAACTGGATATAATTAACATCTATAGAGTACTTCATCTAACAACAGAATATACATTCTTCTCAAGCTGACATGGAAGATACACCAAATAGACCACATTCTCAGTCATAAAACACACCTTAACAAATTTAAAAGAATAGAAATAATATACTGTGTCTGTTCTCAGACCACAGTGGAATTAAATTAGAAATCAATAACAGAAAGATAACTGGAAAATCTTCAAATATTTGGAGATTAAACAAGACACTTCTAAATAACACATGGGTCAAAGAAGAAATCTCAAGAGAAATTAAAAAATATTCTGAACTAAATGAAAATGAATATGAAACTTGTCAAAACTTGGATGCAGCAAAGGCAACGATCAGAGGGAAACTTAGAACATTGAATTAATCTTCTACAAAAAAAGGAGAGAAATTAAATACAAACTAAGCAAAGGAAAGAAATAAACATCAGAGCAGAAATCAATGAAATGAAAACCAGGAAATCAATAGAGAAAATTAATGAAACTAAAAGCTGGTTTTACAAAAAAATAAAATTGATAAACCTCTACTCATAATAATTAAGAAAAAAGAGAGAATACTAATTATTATCAGAAATGAAAAAAGAGACATTACTACTGGTCTCATGAGCATTAAAATAATAGTAAATGAATACTATGAACAACTCTTTGCCCATAAACTTGACAACCTAGATGAAATGGACCAATTCTTTGAAAAACACAATCTGGCAAAACTCACCAAAGAAGAAATAAGGCAATCTGAAAAGGCCTGCATCTACTAAGGAAATTGAATCAATAATTAACAGCCTTCCAAAACAGAATGAACCAGGCCCAGATGGCTTTAGTGGTAAATTCTACCAAACATTTAAAGAAGAAATTATACCAATTCTCTATAATCTCTTCCAGAAGATAAAAACAGAGGAAATATTTGTTAACTCGTTTTACGAGGTCAACAATACCTTAATATCAAAATAGACAAAGACATTATGAGAACACTACAAAAGAACATTTCTCATGCAAAAATCCTTAACAAAATACTAGCAATGTTAAACTAATAACATATAAAAAGAATAATACACCATGAACACATGGGATTTATTCCAGGTGTGCAAGGCTGGTTCAACATTAAAGAAAAATGTTATGATTGATGGATGTGGAAAAACCATTTGACAAAATCTGATAGTCATTCATGATAAAAACTCTCAGCAAACTTGGAAGAGAGAGAAATTTCCTCACCTTGATAAAGACCATTTACAAAAACCCTACAGCTAACATTATACTTAATGGTGAGAAACTTGAAGGTTTCCTGCTAAGATCAGGAACAAGAAAACGATGTCCCTCTCAGCACTCCCTTTCAACACTGTAGTGGAAGTCCCAGCAAACTCCATAAGACAAGAAATGAAATAAAAGTTATACGGATGGGGAAGGAAAAAATCAAACTTGTCTTTGTTCACAGATGACATGATTGTATATGTAGAAAATCCAAAAAAATTGACTAACCACTCCCCCACACACAAATTTCTGGACCTAATGAATGATTATAGCTAGGTTGAAGGATAAGAGGTTAATTTACAAAAGTCAATCATTTTACTTTATACCAGCAATGAACAAGTATAATTTGAAATGAAAAACACATTACCGTTTACATTAACAACCCCCCTAAATGAAATGCTTATAAATCTAACAAAATATTACACAATCTATATGATGAAAACTAAAAAGCTCTGATGAAAAAAATTAAAGAACTAAATAATGGAGAGATAGTCCATACTCATGGATAAGAAGACTCAATATTGTCAAGATGTTAATTCTTCCCAACTTGATCTACAGATTCAATGTAATCTCAATCAAAATCCCAGCATGTTATTTTGTGGATATTGACAAACTAATTCTAAAGTTTATATGGAAAGGCAAAAGATCCAGAACAGCCAACTCAATACTGAATGTGAATAAAGTGAGATGACTGATACCACCCAACTTCAAGACTTCCTATAAAGCTACAGCAATCAAGATTGTGGGCTGGGTCTCGTGGCTCACGCCTGTAATCCTAGCACTCTTGGAGGCCGAGGTGGAGGGATTGCTTTAGCTCAGGAGATCAAGACTAGCCTGAGCAAGAGGAAGAATCCATCCTTACTAAAAATGGAAAAAATAGCTCAGCGTCGTGGCTCACGCCTATAGTCCCAGCTACTTGGGAGTCTGAGGCAGGAGGATCGCTTGAGCCCAAGAGTTTGAGGTTGCAGTGAGCTACGATGATGCCCCTGCACTCTACCCAGGGTGAGACTGAGACTCTGTCACAAAAAAACAAAACAAAACAAAACAGGCTGTGGTATTGGTGAAAGAATAGACAAATAGATCAGTGGAACAGAATAAAGAGCTCAGAAATAGGCTCACATGAATACAGTCAACTCATCTTTGACAAAGGAGCAATACCATAGAGCAACATTTTTCAACAAAAAGAGCAACAAGTCACTTTAACAAACACTGCTAGAACAACTGGACATTCACATGCAAAAAAGATTAATCTAGACACATATCTTTCACTCTTTATAAAAATTAATGCAAAAGTAATTGTAGACCTAAATGTAAAACACAAAACTATGAAACTCCTAGAAAATAAAAGGAGAAAAACCTAGAGGACTTTTGGATATGGTAATGATCTTTTAGCTACAGAACAAAAGGCATGATCCATGAAAGGAAGAATTTTTAAGCTGGACTTCAATAAAATTAAAAACGTCTGCTCTGTGAAAGTCACTGTCAAGAGAATGAGAAAGCAAGCCACCGACTGGTAGAAAATATTTGCGAAAGACACATCTCATAAAAGACTGCTACCTAAAATAAAGAACACTTAAAACTCAACCATAAGAAAATGAATAACCTGATTTTAAAAAAGGCAAAAGACCTGAACAGACACTTTTACCAAAAAAGATAAACAGATGACAAATAAGCATATGGAAAGATGCTCCACATCATATATCATTAGAGAAATTAAAACAACAGTGAGATACTACTACACACGTTATTAGAATGGTCAAAATCCAAAACACTGACAACATCAAATGCTGGCAAGGATATGGAGCAACAGGAACTTGCATTAATTGCTGGCAGGAATGCAAAATGGTACAGCCACTTTTGAAGACAATTTGGCAGTTTCTTACAAAATTAAACATATCCTTACCATATGATCTAGCAATCATAAACTCCCAATCATTTGGGAGTTTACCCTAATGAGGTGAAAACTATGTCCACACAAAAAAACTGCACACAAAAAACTTATAGCAGCATTATTCATAATTGCCAAAACTTGGACTCCACTAAGATGGACTTCAGTAGGTGAATGAATAAACTGTAGTACTTCCAGACAATGAAATATTATTCAGCACCAAAGAGAAATGAGTTATTAAACCATGAAAAGACACGATGGAAGCTTAAATGCATATTACTAAGTGAAAGAAGACAATTGGTAAAGGCTACATACTGTATGATTCCAACTATATCCCATTCTTGAAAAGGCAAAGCTCTGGTGACAGTAAAAAGATCCGTGGTTGCCAGGGGGTAGTGGGGAGGAGGGGATGAATAAATAGGTGGAGCACAGAGGATTTTTAGGGTAGTGAAACTATCCTCTATGATACTATAATGACAGGTAGATACATGTTATCGTACATTTGTCAAAACCCATAGGATGTACACCATCGACAGCGAACCCTGATGGAAACTGTGGACTTTGGTGATGATGTGTCTGTGTAGGTTCATCGACTGTAACAAATGTACTACTCTTGTGTGGGGAAGGATGTGCATATGTGGGGCAGGGGACATACTGGAACCCTATTCTTTCTGTTCAATTTTGCTATGAACCTCAAACTGCTCTAGAAAAAAAGTCTATTTACAAGGAGAAAAACATATGATCTCCAGAAAAGAATCAATTAGATATGTCAACAATTTCCAATATGTAAACTATAAACTAATTTTGAAGAAAACTGTAAATTATTTTATTTTAAAAACTAAAATGACCACACTGAAAAATAAATTCTTTAGGAAAATGAAATAATGAGGTGTTTGAGACATGGCTAAGGCACTCACTAAAGTATATAAATAACAAGAACGATTGCTTATTTTTTTTTAGTGTTCAAATAACTCATATCAAGCATTTAAAATTATGTAGGGCTGGGCACACACCTGTAATCCCAGGACTTTGGGAGGCCGAGGCAGGAAGATCACTTGAGGCCAGGAGTTCGAGACCAGCCTGAGCAAGAGTGAGACCCCTATCTCTACAAAAAATAGAAAAATCAGCTGGGTGTGGTGGTGCCGGACTACTTGGGAGGCTGAGACAGGAGGATTGCTTGAGCCCAGGAGTGTGAGGCCGTAAGGAGCTATAATGACGCCACTGCACTCTAGCCCTGGTGACAGAGTGAGACCCTGTCTCAAAAAAACAAAAAACAAACAAAAACATAAAAAAAAAAAACCAAACAAAAATATGTAAGTGTACTGGATAATTATTTCTATTTTTTAGAAATTTTATTAGTGAAAATAGTTTCTTAGTTTTAAAAAGCCCACCAACATAAGAAAATCAACCGGTTATTCAATAATAAATGTATTTTTAAACAATGTCATTGAAAATAGTGTTTTCTATCTACTCTGCCAACCAGGATAATCATTATCCTAAGGGTAGGCTTGTTTGTTTTTTCAGTCATTGGATAGTTGCTAGTAGCAACGAGACCTGTTCCCTTGTTCAACTCTGGTGGGTGAGGCTGACTTCTCATACACCTAGGACCAGGAAAGAACATTTCCAGAAGGCTCTAGGAAACATTTCCTTATGCTCTTTTTTCCAGATATGAATTACATAACCTTGAACCCATTATTGGCAAGAGTGATGGAATTTAAGTCTAATGGAGCTTTTCCGGAGGTTTTATCTGTGTGGGAGAGGGTAAGTTTGGAGACCTAACACAGTCAGAATTCTATTAGAGAAGAAACAGTGGATGGTTGCTAGGAGGCTAACACCACTACCTACTACACATACTATTTTGCATCTATTGCTACCAAATTTCATTCTCATGAAAGCAAATTTTATTAAATTATCAATTTATGCATTAATTTATGAATTTTATAAAAATGATCGTTGTATTCCTATTTTCACTCAGCTCAATATATACTTTATTTCCCTTGAGACGTTCTCTTTGATATAAGTTTTGGACAATTTTCCTATTATATTATTGATTTCTAGTTTGATTCAGCTATGATCACAGAGCATATTTTATATGGTTTCACTTATTTCAATATGTTTTGTTTTATAACCCAAGATATGGTCTTTCTTGGTGAATGTCCATATATATATTGGCTGATACATACATCAGCCCTATTTTTCCTTGATGTGTTTAGACCATTTAAATTGAATGTAATTGTTGATATGTTAAGATGTAGGTGTGTCCTTTTATTATTTTCTGGTTTGTTCTTCCCATTTTCTCTTACCTGTCTTTGAGTGGGTTATTTGGGCATTCTTCAGTATTCCATGTTGATTTATCTATGTTTTTGAGTGTATCTCTTTACACAAATTTTTCAGTGGTCACCCTAGGTATTGCAATACACACATGCAGTCTATCGTAGTCTGCTAGTATCAAAACTTACCACTTCAAGTGGAATGTGGATATTTAACCACCACTTAAGTCCCTTTTACTGCTCCCTGCATGATATGGCCGTCTTTAATATTACCTCTACATACATTGAGTAACACATAAGACAATGTTGTAATTTTTGCTTTTAACTTTTAAGTAACTTTTAAATTAACTTTTAAAATTCAATTTTAAAATTGGATGTTATACTTGACTTCCATAATAATAAACTGTGTCTACACATCCACTCATTTACTCTACATCCCATCATCCACGAACTTAAATTTACCACTTTCCCATACATTATGTATTCCATGCACCTATCCAAATGTGATCCTTGAAATTCACCTTATACTTGTTTCTAATGTATTTGAGTCTGACCAAAAATCTGATATGTCTCTAAGCTCATCCTCTGAGACCTATATTCTCTTTCCTTTCCTTTTTAACTTATTCATATGTCATTTTGTAAGTATTTACATTTGTTTCATGTAGTACTTTTCCCAACTAAACCCACCTTAAACAGTTTACTCTAAAAAGCTTGTTCTAAAGTATCTTTAAACAGTTTTGTCCTAAATGTGTAGGCATGCAAGCGTCAAGTGTACTTGCATAACTCCTTTGTGTATCCATCCCACCTCACACACACACAAACACGCACACGCCCCCTTTAACACAGCTAACATACTGTACTCAATCACCCCATTTTAGAATAGGAAGAATTTATCTCTATGAATATGATTTTGATAATGTTCCTTAAGTATTCTGTAATCAAGGTTTTCTCCAAATCACTTTAAGTGATGAAAGCAGTGAAGCACTCAAGGCTATCGTACATTTTGATAGTGTTTGATAGGCTTTTTCAGGTCGATTAACTTGGTTTCTTGCAAATATAAATCAAGCTTGTTCCAGTTCCACAAGGACTCCCCCACAGTCTTTAGGATGGAGAAAAATCACTGGTTTTCCATGTGCTCCTATTTTGGCCTCTTCACTTAGGCTACGGATGTTCTTTTTTTTCAAATCCACCACAGCTGCATTTATATTATCCACCTTAAGAAAAGGAAATAAACAAGAACACATCAGAGGTCATAAAAATGCCAAATTATAGTGCCTTAAGACTTATAAAAGACTTTGAGAACTCATGTAGGACCATGCACCTGTGCCTTTAGGCAGGACCATTCTTAAACCAACACAAAAAAAGTCTAAAATTTCCAGAAAAGTTAAAGAAGTTGCTAAATTTTTCTAGGTGACCAACCATAATGCTTAAGAGTTTTCACCATTAGTAAATGTTTCATAAATCATGTGTTACACTCTATTAGTTTCTTCTGGCAGTACTGTTGGTGGTATTGAGCAAATTGTTTTTTCCTAAGACCCTTGGGTTCTTCATCTATAACAGGGAAATAAGGCCTATTATATAAATTGACTACAGATTAAAATGAGACAACAGATAGAAAGTCTTAGTACAGTTTATGGCACATAGTAGGTACTTAGTAAATTTGAGTGTTTCATTTATCTCCAAATCTCCCCCTGCCAAACCTCCCGGTTATTACTGTTGTGATTAAAACCTGATACACATGAAAATCACTATTAAACTGCCATCAAAATGTTATTCTCCATTCAAAAATTTCAAACTTTTATAATTTTGCAACTCTCTAATTTCTTCATACTTATGGGCAGTCTAGGAAAGGAGCAAATGTGTCTCTACATACTCGACGGAGGAATGATCCTCCTCTATCTTGGGAAGTCAGCGTCTTACACTGGGAGCCTTGTGGATGGATAAAGAGGTATGAGTGCCCATATTCCTAGGCAGTCATATCACCCTAGAGTTTAATGATCTGCTAGCATTCCAAACATAAAGCACAGAGAATAGTATAGCACCCATATACTCACAATACAGATCTAACTAATCTTAGTATTTATACAATCTTATTTCAAAATAGCCAAGGGTTATACATTGGATTCTAAAACTCGTCAAACAACTGATGAGGATACTAAATGTTACCATAAATAAACTATGATTTCTTCATATGGTTTATATTCTACTTGTATTCCTGATAGTATTTCTTTTTAAACCCCATGTATATCTAAGTCATGCCCAGTTTATGACCATGGTTCATTTCATGCTATCTTGTACTGTAGCTGGTCTATTCTCATCTTTTTCAGAAGAGAAAATGCACCACAAGCTCGAGTGGCCCTGCCCACCGAATCATCCTGAGCGAGGTAAATTAGTCCCAGCTCATGTCAGACATTGTCAATTTTATCTTATTTTTTCCTTATCAATATTCTTGAGCTTTGTTCTGCTTTGATAGGTGGTACAGGAACACTAATTTTCCTCCTACTAAGGCAAAGCCCTCCTAAGTACTCTATGCAATGTCCCAAGAATTACAAGGTTTTCCCACTATATCTGGTAAGAACTATTCCCATTTCTGTGTGAGGATTGTTCCCTCCAATCCTTTCAAGAGGTTCTACGCCCAGCGTCCGGTAGCTTCCTACCATGCATGCACTACCCAATACCCAGATGCAGACATGAGAGGTACTGCAGGCCTCTGGAGCACACTCTGCCCAGCTCTCCCCTTTCCAGGACTTCAGTGAACTCTCATCATGGCCTCCTCAGACTCCCCACTCCTATCTGCTCAGCTCAGGGAGACTGCTACGCTGCACGTGGATTCCCCCGCCTGCACTTCAGCCCGGTAACTCTTCATCTGTAAACTGGGGAATTGTAGGGCTAATTTTATTTCCCCTCTCTCAGGAACAATGTCCAGGGCTGCCTGATGTACAATGCCAGAAAACTACTGTTTCAAAATTTTGTCTAGACTGTTTGCTTCAGGCAGGAAGATAAACTGGTCTCTGTTATACCATCTTGCCTGGAATTAGAATTCTAAATTGGCAGAGTGTTTTTTTTTTTTTTTTTTTTTGGTCAGCACACCGAAAAAGAAGTCATTACATTGTCATTCTGTAATTACCATGCCTTTTCTTCTCCCTTTAAGATTTTCTCTTCATCTTTGGTTTTCAGCTTGTCTATGGTGTGGTTTTATTTCTCTCTGTTTTACTTGGGGTTGCTGAGCTTCTTAAATCTATATACTGATGTCTTACACCAGATTGGTAATATCCTTGTCAACTATTTTTTCAATTATTGACTCTGTTCTGTTTTGTCTCTCTTCCCTTTCTGGGACTCCAACTATACTCTGCTAGGAGTTTTGATCATGTCTTAAACAGCTCTCTTATGCTCTGATCTGTTTTCTTCTTCTCCCATATTTTTCACCTCTTGATTTTGGACTTCTAGACTCTAGAACTGTGAGAAGGTATGTTTCTGTTGCTTTAAGCCATGAAGTTTGTGGTAATTTATTAGAGCAGCCCTATGAAACTAACACAACCACTACACTGGCATACTGAATTTGAAAAATTAAGTAAATGGATGGTGGGAGCAAAGTTTCTCACTGTTGAAATGAGGAGGTATATGGACAAGCAAGGGAGAAGGCTAGAATGGTCCATGTGGTAATGAATTAGAGTTGGAGACATCAGTATGAACTCACGCATTATGAGTATGACATCTCATTAACTCTACATGGTTACAAATAGAAATATTTATAGATATATGTATATACAGTTAGTATATACACATATATCTACATGCTGTGTAAGCTCAGTGGGCCTAGAACCAATGGCATCCCAGTAGCAATAAACACACCTAGAACCCAGATCTTGGTTTCTAATACCATTCTCTAATAATTGGAACCACAATCTTTGGAGAAATGACTAGTTCCATGGCTGGGGCAAGGAATATAGCAGATAAGTCTGGAGCATCTTGCAGAGACAGAAAGTAAGGACATGCTCAAAAAAAAAAAAAAATTATGGGGGAATGTCAAAGGGACATATTAACAACTGAAAGAGCTCCTAATGGTCAAAGCTAGAACAATTTGAGGAACAAAATAAAGTAGTATTAGCTTATAAGCCAAGGTATAAAATGAATATCCACAAGTCCATACTAATATAACTTGCTATTCCCTAAGTGTGGGCCTCACATAATGATTTTCTTCCAAAGAGTATAGTAAGGAGAAGAAGGTAAAAAAAAAAAGTAACTTTACAGTGGAGAAACCTGACAACACTTCCTCAGCCAGGGTATCAAGGTTAATATCAATGGTAATAAGTCATGTTGATAGTATGTATCTTTGATATGAAAATGGTACTTTACCTTTGTGGTCTTCCTCCCCAGAATCAATAGCCCTCGTCTAATGATGAGAAAAATATCAGATAAATCTCTATTTTCAGTTTACAAAATAACTGATCGTTAATCCTCAAAAGTGTCAAGATCATCAAAAACAAGGAACGTCTGAGAAACTGTCACAAGCAAGAGGAGACAAAGGAGATATGATGACTACATGTAATGTGAAATACTGGATGGGATCTGGGAACAGAAAAAGGACATCGGGTAAAAACGAAGGAAATCTGAATAAAGTATAGACTTCAGCTAATAACAATGAATCAATGGTTCATTAATTGTGATAAATGTGTTATATGCTACTAATGTTAATAATTTTTTTAAAAAAGAATATTAAGAGATTAACTACCATTTGCAATGAGTGGACCTTGTTTGGGTCCTGATTAGAACAAATCAACTATAAAAAGATATCTGTAAATCAACCTGGGAAATCTGATTTATGAACTGTGCATAGATGGTACCAAAAAATTTACCTTTAATTTTGGTTGATGTGATAATTGTGATTATTTCACAGAGACACAAACTGAATAAGGGTAAAATGACATGTTGTGAATTACTTTAAAATAGTTTAACAAAGGGAAAAAAGGAAAAAAGATATATGAAGCAAGGGTGGCAAGATCTTAGAAAGTGTTGAACCTGGGTGACAGGAGTATGGGAATTCATGAAATGATTTTTTCCTACTTCTCATATGTTTTAACGTATTCATAATATGAAATATTACCCCTTTGATAACTCCCTATTCTACATATGATCATGAATATTTTCATTTATGGAACATTCTATCCCAGTACAAATATCTACAATTCTGATGTTGCATCCCAATATTTAGTATCTCTTAATCCAAGAAATACTTCTAAGCCAAGAAACACTTGCAAGATTTAATAAATTAGATTTTGAAAAATGCCTAATTGACATTGTACTAGCATCTATTTCTATTTCTGTTACTATTTCTATCACTTAACTTTGATTTTAATGATCTCGTACCATATTCATCCTTCTGTTAGTGTTGCTATAAAATTTACAATTTCTTAGGAGTACTCCTAATGTTTTGTTTGGCAGTAATAAAAAGAATGAAATAAAAACGTCTTAATTTTCTGAATTGAAAGTAGAAGCAATAGTTGCTAGAATTGCAAAGCAATTTGATTTGGGAAATTAAGCCTGTCCTTCTAAGTAACAGAAATAACACAGTTGATAATAACCGATCTTAAAAAAAAATGGTTTTTTATGGGCTTTTAAAACCGCTTTTATAGTCTTTCAAACAATTATAGTCGTGCATGATATAGCTCTGTAAGACCTTGAATGCTATTCGTGAAAATCTGGGCTGTTCACTTTTCACTTCAACTTCTTACTTGCTTTTTATTTTATGATGTGCATCTGTGTCTGAGAGTTTATGTTCATTTCTCCCTGTCATTTGTAAATTAAGAGTAACAGTGATCCAAATAATGTTTTTATTGTCAAAATCAGAATCCAGAATCTTCAGGTAAATCTTATGTCCTCTTTGGTCCTCAGCTGCCCCATCTGAAATGGCAATGCAATCTTGTTTGTTTGAAGGCAAAGAGTTGGCCTAAATAACATCTTTTAAACTTAAGGTGTGTAATTTCTCGGTGACCAGATTTTATGAAGATCTAATATTGTACTCTTTTAATAGTGCCTGGCATTTTGGCTGATGTAACAAGCATAGGCTTTTATGTTATATGAAATTGTAATGGTGTTGATATTAATAATAAATGAATCCAATCCTTAAATTGTTGTAAATGAAAGTAAAAATGAAACGTCTGGATTAAATATTTATATTTCAATTGTTTCTTCCCCCAAAGCCACAAATTAAGTGAATTACGCAAACCTAACACTGTTCTTACTTTGCATGCAGTTCAGAGGGGTCCTGTGTCTTCCTGGGAATTATTTCAGAAGAGTACATGTTACCTAAGCTTCCATATTTGCTATATAGTCTGATGGGGGGTATGTGGAACATTTCTCAAATGCTGGTCTCCACTGAATTTTCAACAGTTGATAGTAAAATATAAAAACAAAAAACAATTCCCTAGAGTTTACTATAAAGCCAAAATGGGAATAAAATTTTTTAGAAAGGAGAATTTTCTTTGTTGATTGAAGGACACGCCCCAGTATGCAGTAAATAAGTTACCTCACCAGCCTTTTAAAGTTACATAATTTTTCTCTCATAAGGAATGAAAAAAAGGTCTATAAAATGTACAAAAACATAAACAAGAAAATAAGTCATCTATTATGTGACCATTCAGAAAATAAAACTGCTACAACTGCTGCATTTCTTTACCTTTTTTCTATCATACTTTTTAAATGTTTTTCTAATGTGCTCATCCCCCTCAGCCCGCAATAGTAAGGACTGTCTCTAGATCAAATCTAATACAAGCACAGCTATTTTACTGCACTTCACTTTGTTGTGCTTCACAGACACTGGTTTTTTTTTTTTTTTTTTTTTTTTTTTGATACAGAGTTTCACTCTGCTGCCCGGGCTAGAGTGAGTACCATGGCGTCAGCCTGGCTCACAGCAACCTCAAACTCCTGGGCTCAAGCAATCCTTCTGCCTCAGCCTCCCAAGCAGCTGGGACTACAGGCATGTGCCACCATGCCCGGCTAATTTTTTCTATATATTTTTAGTTGGCCAATTAATTTCTTTCTATTTATAGTAGAGACGGGGTCTCGCTCTTGCTCAGGCTGGTTTCGAACTCCTGATCTTGAGCGATCGACCCGCCTTGGCCTCCCAGAGTGCTAGGATTACAGGCGTGAGCCACCGCGCCCGGCACACAGACACTGTTTTTTACAATGGAAGGTTTGCTGCAACCCTGCATTCGGCAAGTCTGTTGGTGCCATGTT
>CAUYRT010046066.1:0-14454 GCA_963574885.1 Lepilemur ruficaudatus
GATTGATGGTGATACTAATTAATGTGATTTTTAAAATATTGTATAAGTAAATATGCCAACATTTGGAAGATCTGTATAGCTTAGTAAACTAATCTTTTCCAGATAACCAATCACGAGGTTACAATATCATGCATGGGTAAAGGGTCCACTCAAATTTCAAGACAGCTTAATGGATTTCAATATAACAGAATATGAAAAGTTCATTGACATGGTTTCAGATTCTATATTGTGGCCTGGCACGGTGGCTCACGCCTGTAATCCTAGCACTCTGGGAGGCAGAGGCGGGTGAATTGCTCAAGGTCAGGAGTTCGAAACCAGCCTGAGCAAGAGCAAGACCCCATCTCTACTAAAAATAGAAAAAAATTAATTGGCTAACTAAAAATATATAGAAAATATTAGCTGGGCATGGGGCCCATGCCTGTAGTCCCAGCTACTCAGGAGGCTGAGGCAGGAGGATCGCTTGAGCCCAGGAGTTTGAGGTTGCTGTGAGCTAGGCTGATGCCACAGCACTCGCTGTAGCCTGGGCAACAGAGTGAGACTCTGTCTCAAAAAAAAAAAAAAAAGATTCTATATTGTAACTAAATTTTAAGAAACTACCACTTGTCCAGTTTTGATGCAGTGTCCAAAAAGAATATCCACAATTATGGGAAGACGCTATTAAAGTACACTTGGTTTCAACTGTATTATCTGTGAGGCCAGATTTTCTGTATATATCTCAACAACAACAGTAACAACAACAACAAGATTGCAACTGATTAAATGCAGAAGCAGGTACCAGAATTCAGCTGTCTTCAACTAATCCAGAGATTTGCAAAAATGTAAAGCACTGCTGATAGTTTGTTTTGGAAGCTAGTTTCTATAAAAATATTTACATTAAAATGTAATGGTTTTGTTGTCATTTTAAAATTAATGTCTAAATATTTAAAAAAATTTTCAGTTTTAATATCTATATGGAAATGTTGATAGATATAATCCACATAAACAAAAGCTTTTTGGGATCATTAGTAATTTTTAAGAGTTTAAAGGGGTCCTGAGACCAAAATGTTTGGGAACTGGTGGGATAAATTATTTTGCAGTAACAAAATTGTCTTGAATATCAGTGGCTGAACACAACAAATGTTTATTTCCCTCCCGTGCACAGTCAGGCAGCTCTCTAAAGACAGCTGTTCCCCACGTGCTGACTCAGCAATCCAGGTGACTGCATTTTATGGTTCTGTTATCTCAACGTGTGGCTTCCACGGTTGCAGCTATAGAAGAAAAAGCCGGAAGAAGGCATACCAGCTCTTAAGTATTCTGTCTGCTATGTGTCACTGCTACTCACAGATCATTTGGCAGAACTGGTCACATGGCCCAACCCAACTGCAAGTGAGTATCTGGTGAGCAGCAAATGGCCCTGTACACTATGTGCAAAGACCTTGTGTGAGAGATTGAGAACCGACGGGGCACACACAGTGAAATGAAATGCAATGCGTGAAAAGGCTGGGAGATCTGTCCGGGTCAGACTGTGTAGGCTGGTCACGTAGGCCATGGTAAAGATTCTGACGCTTTTCGGAGCAACGCGAAGACAATGAACGTGTTTGAGCAACAGGTGATACAATTGGCTTTGCATTTGCTAGAGCACTGCAGCTGTGGGGGAAAACGCACCTAGGGGGAGGGGTGTGGAAGCAGTGAAGAGCTGTGCTGATAAATCAGATCTTTGGGGAAAAACAAAACGCTTGACTGGTGGTGTTTGCCAATTTCTATAGTGTAAATTCTTCCACCATGGCCAATTTCAAGCTTGCAAATTTGACGTCACTGGATACAGAGTTAGGAAGAGACATACACAATCAGCTCTTAGAAGCCATTAGAGCAGGCTTCAGTGCCGCTGAGGCAAGAAAACTAGTCAGGACTCTAGCCCAGACATGAGACGGTTGTAGCTTAAACTTTCCTCTCCCTTGAGCACACTGCTGGAGCTTACTCCACATTCTCTGCATTTGAGCAACTGAAACCCCTCACCTCCGCCACAAACACAACTGCAACCACCATTGCTTATCATCAAGCATTTCCCAGCTATTGCTATATTAACACAATGGTGAGGGGTGTGGCTATATGCCCTCTTCCATCCACAGTCCTGCTTCCAATGCAAAAAGCATGAGCCTATATCCCTTAAGGATCAGCAAAGAAATATCTCCTCCACCATTAGCTCATCTTCCCAGGGCCATGTTTGCAGATTCTGTCAGATACTGTAGCACAACATTCCTCCCCAACCGTTCCCAGGAGAGGGCAGTCCAGAAAGCTGCCACGAAGACCCTGCTTGGGTTTTCAGCCACCTCTGCTTCACATGAAAAGATTCACAAGAATCAAAACAGTTACAGACTTTACAACTTCAGGTTATAAAAAAGTCTTTGCAAGCTTGTGAAGGGGGCGGGTGGGGGAACCTCGGGTGCTGCTGGCTGGCTCCGAATGGAGCCAGATGACTCACAGGCACGATGGATGGAGTGAGAGTCCCTCTCCTGGGCGCTCTTGCTGAAGTTACCAGGTTCCTGAGGCTTGCAGCAGCAGACCGGCCTGTCCCTCACCCACCGGAACTCGAGTTTAGCTGGTCTGCCCAGCTCTTTTCTGTTCTTCCTTCCCCCTACTCAAGTTTCCGGAGCAGAATAACAGCTTTGTATACCTGAAGTGGTGCCTGGGGTGCTGCTATTTAAATAGCTCTGCCTCTAAACACAACAGGTGTTGCTCACAGTCTAGCTCCCACATTTTAACTGTTTGGTAGTTTTCCCCAAAGGCCCATGTGGGTTTTTTACTTAAAGGGCTTGCCTTGGTCAGATAACAATCCCTTCTTTTTTCTCTCCTTCCCTCCTTTCTTTCCTTCCTTCCTTCTTTCCTTCCTTCCTTCCTTCCTCTCACTTTCTCTTTTCTTTGTATTGTTTTCTTTGTATAAAGCCACAGACTATATAGTCTTCTTCAGCTGCCTCACCCATCCTTCCTGCTTGTTCTGGGAGTCACTGACCCTTGAGCAAAGTGGGACACTCATTTCTGGTTCCAAAATTCCCTTCTCCTGGCTCTACTTGCTGGACAAACCTCCTAAACAGAAGCAAGGGACTCCAGTCGGGTTCCGTTGTTGTACCTGCATCACCAGTCAAAGGTCTTACAAAACGCATGTCACCAAATACCTGAGTATTCAAGGAAGGCCAACAAAGATGTGGTAGGCAGCCGAGAAAGAAAATGCCACAAAAACCTGGATGCCATCAAAATAATTCTTTCTTGAAACAAATCAAAAATATGAGACTGAATAGCATGGACTTAAATATTCTGTTTTAGATATTTCAGTTTTTATTCCTAAACTCACTGAAACCACTAACCAAATAGAAGACCTGAAAACAAAAGGGAGTGTTTTTTGTTAAGAGTCTCTCAATCCAAATATTCCTGGCTGTGCAGGCACAAATCCTGAGTGTATAGACTAAGAGACTGACTTCTTATGTAGCAAAGACATCTAAAAATATATATATTTGCTACCACTGTCATTTGATGAAATAAAGGACATTTAAACATATATTTTAATGAGTTTAGCATGATGAAAACTCACTACATTGTCCACCTAGCCAAGGATGGGTGAAAATTACAGTCCACCTAATTTGAGAATCCAAATTAAGTGCACACAACACTATCTAAGGGAGAGAGACAATATCTGTCAGGGATCCCCATTGGATCTGTGGAGAAATGAAGTCTCAGAGAGGTTAAACAACTTGCCCAACATCACACAGCTAATAATGTCGGAGTTGGAATTCACACTCAAGATGCAACTCTTTCCATGAAAAAAAGGGGACTAACTGCAGATTTTCCCAGCCCCAATATCGAATAAATTTTACTAGGCCTATTCTTCCTGTCGTATTCCCTGCCCCTCAGACTAACTTCCAATCATGGTTTCGATTTCACAAGGAAGTCTACTACCAGATAAAGAGATTCTGAAATAGACTGCGTCCAGTTGTAAATTATCAGCTTCCTTCTTTACAAATCAGCCTCAGTAGAGTTTGGGTATCATAAGGGCATTTCCTGAGGCACTGCTGGGAAAATGAACAATAGATTGTGGGATTTTTAAACTTGAAAAACCTGATTTTCCAGTCTTAGAATTCAGAGGTAACAAAATGCTGACAAGCATTGACAGGGCTGAGGGAACATTCCGGTCAGACTGTGACCAAGTAGGATGGACCCTCCACCTGCCAACCAGATGGCTGTCTAGAGGTTCCTCTGCCGGGTGATGCCAGCACCTGACCGACCTTGGGCATGTCACTACACTTCCCAGCTTCTTCTATGAATGGGAAGGACTTGGACGAAAGGATCTTAACGGCTTCTCCGAGATTGACAAGCAAAACCATCGACAATAACAACCAATGAAATCCTCTGCACATATTCTGCTGCTAAATGTAGCGATTAGGCATTTCTCCTCTTTAAGGTACACACAATCTGGGAACCAGGCAAGACTTCATTTTTTGACCCCCAGGGTCATCCACTTCCACCAGCCCTCAGCAAGACAAATATTGGGCCAACCAAAGGTATTTCCCTTTGAGGAGTTCTTATTCCTGGGTGAAATGAGAAAACGGCTGTGATTCATGTAGCACAACCCTGCGGGTGTCCTACAGCAAGCACTCGCTAAATGGTAATTATTATTATCATAGGTCTACATCTACTGCTTGATTGCTCCCGTTTGTTTAAAAGCATGACTTCATTCCATACCCCAAAGCATCCCAGATGGACACGCTGCTCCTCTAGTGTCTGGCTCTGCATATCTGGCTCCACAGGCCCATGGGCTTTGGCCTTGAGGTGACGCAGAGATGAGCCAAAGCCAAAGTCCACCAAGAGAGTGAACCCTGGATGCTCCCAAAGCCCCCAGTCCCAGCATCAGAACTAGGCCGAGTAGGCTGAGGCAGAAGGGGAGAGGAAGGGCCCACCCCCACCCAGCCCGGCAGGGGCCCAGGACTCACCCAGGGCCTCCCCAGTGTTACGTCACCTTGGCCTCTGACTTCCTGTCTCCAGATGGGCCAGTGGGGACAGATACCATTCATTCCACCCATCGCCTCCGTCCTCCTCTTCCTCCCTCTGCCTTCCTGTGTGGAGACGTCCTCCTCCTCCTGCTCTCAAGTACAGGCATGTAGGCGGGTCGGGGGCCATGTTTACCCCCCCACCCACATAACCCAGCAGTGTTGGAGCAGCAGCTGCCTCCTGGGAGGGGAACTGGGAAGCTGAGGGAGGGGAGCGGAGAATCGCTGTTCACTGTATACCCTTGCATACAGTTAGAATGCTATGCCGAAACCATGACATACCAGTTCAGTAAAATTTTTAAAAAGTATATAAATAATTTTAAAAATCAGCCCCCAGGGGTCCAATCCTATTTTCTGTTTGGGCAGCTCAGTGATGCCCCCACCCTTAGGATGCTAGAGAAACCTTTAAAAAATATATGTGTCAGACACCATTGCCAAGTTTCTGGTCAAAATTGATCTTTCTGTGTCCACCTGAATCACCTTTTGTGGCCTGCCTTGAAGACACCAAGCATGTCCAAGGAAAAGAGAGCTTGGAGAGTCGGGAGGAGGACACAGTGAGAAGTCGGACAGACTGAGGTTCAAATCCTGGCTCTACCACTCACTGGCTTCGGCAAGGTTCTTAAATTCCCCACGCCTCAGTTTCTTCATCTTTCTAAAAGAAAACCAAATTACCTTCATTCCCCTAACTCACAGCAGTTAAGAATAGGCTTTAGAATTAGTTTCAGTTCCTGCAACTGTCACATCCTGTTTTATCTCTCCTAAGCCTCAGTTTCTTCAGCTGTAAAATGGAGATAATAATAGCGTTGGCTTGAAAAGCTGTGCAGTTGAAAGAGATGATGTATGGGTAGCCCTCAGCGAAGCGACCCGCACAGCGAAATACTCCCTAAACCGGAACGCTTCCTATCAAGGTGTTTTTGTGAGAATAAAGTAAGATAAAGTGCCTGGTGCACAAAAATACCCATGTATATTTTTAATATTTCTTTTCCCCGTGTTCTTTTTGTTATGGAGAAATTCCCTATGGGGAATGTCCTGCCTTCTGGTCTTTTAAACTGCTCTCTGTATCCACTCACGCACTCCTTTTGTCTGAGGTTCTCTGCTCTGAACTTGGAGGTACTGGTTAGGGGTAACATTTCTCACGCTTGTCTTTCCATTGCAGATACGACATCCTAATACACACACTTCTTAGTGGCAGGGGCCCGTGTCATATGCATTTTCCTACCCCTAGCACCGGTCTGCCCCTGGTAGCTAGTAGGTGTTCAACATTATTTGATAAACGAATAAGAAGAAGGAAGGAAGGGTGTCAAAGGTGTAACTGAGATTACTTTGAAGGGCAAGTGAAGGCCAGCCCAGGAGAAAAAATGTGGCAAAAGTCAATGAAGGTTGCTTCTTATCCAGAATCATCACTGCCTTTCCTGCTTTGGCACCTATAGGGGCCCTAGTCCAACCACAAGCTGGTAAGGTATTAACTGGCTGTGCTATTGTGAACCGGTAGAGGCTGAACACATCTGCTCCCCTGGTGCAGGCTCTTTGCTTTAAGAGGCTTCTTCCACCTCTGCCCAACTCTTCAACTGGATCAAGCAATTCTCCTTTATAAGGCTGATCTTTACATAGCTGACCCAGAACTGACTTCAGTGTTCTCTAGCTGGGCTCCCTTAACTCTTTATATAGAACCTCCTTCCAGCAATGATCTCTTAGTGGCATATTTATTTGCTTCTCTGTTTTGTCCACTAGATAGTGAACTTTTTTTTTTTTTTTTGAGACAGAGTCTCACTCTGTTGCCTGGGCTAGAGTGCCGTGGCGTCAGCCTAGCTCACAGCAACCTCAAACTCCTGGGCTCAAGCGATCCTCCTGCCTCAACCTCCCAAGTAGCTGGGACTACAGGTACGCACCACCATGCCCCGCTAATTTTTTCTATGTATTTTTAGCTGTCCAATTAATTTCTTTCTATTTTTAGTAGAGACGGGGTCTTACTCTTGCTCAGGCTGGTTTCGAACTCCTGAGCTTGAGCGATCCTCCAACCTCGGCCTCCCAGAGTGCTCCCAGAGTCCCGGCCATGAACAATTTTTTAATTCCTCCCCTAATTCCAGTGCCTAGCTCAGTGCTGGAAATGAAGGAGAACTCCTTGAGTATGGATGCAATTTTGAGGACCAATGAGCAAAAATAGCTGGAATGCTTATAGCAAATGAAAGGGGCGTGGTCAAAAAATTATTTAACAAAGGAAAAAATGGAATGTTCCTTCAGCATTATTGAATAGATAAGTCATTTGGCAAGTATGCTGAGGGAAAACTGGATTTTCTACACCCCAACCCAGAGTTTTCTCATAGTGCCTTTATCACCCCTATCACATTACTTTTGTTTGTGATTTGCAGCCTTTTGGGAATTACAACATCGGTGGTTCATGATTTACTGGGTTTCACAATTCTCCCTTCCCATCAAGAACGTATCACAAGGCATATACAATAACTGCTTTTCCAGATCCAAAATTGAATTTTGTTTTGCAAACTTCATGACACCACTTTTAGATAACTGGAAACACCTGGGGACGTTGCGCAAGCAGGCCCAGGAACGGCCTCATCACAACGTGCTCAGCGGGCGCCACAGCTGAGCAAAAACACGCAGCTCCCTGCTTTGCAGTTTTCCTCCTTACGCGTGCGCGTGCGCGTGCTCCTTGTTCAACTCAGTTGGAACCTAGGGACAAGTGGCGGGATGGTCCAAATTATTGAGAAGCCAAAAACTTAAGCAGGAATGAACACTTTCTTCCAAAACAGTCCGTTAATTTAGGCAAAGGTTTTTGACTTGAATTATCAAATTATTTCTAATTCTGTATTGGCTTTGTGTAGGTCTGCGTGGTCCAGTACGGCAGTAACCAGCGTTCGCTCACTTACGGCTACGGAGCACTTGCAATGCGGCTAGTCTGAATTTTGAAGACTTAGTACAAAAAGAAAATGTAAAATAGCTCAACAATTTTTAACATGGATCACATATTACAATATATTAATATGGCCAGGTGCGGTGGCTCACGCCTATAATCCTAGTACTCTGGGAGGCCGAGGCGGGAGGATCACTCAAGCTCAGGAGTTCAAAACCAGCCTGAGCAAGAGTGAGACCCTGTCTCTACTATAAATAGAAAGAAATTAATTGGACAACTAAAAATATATAGAAAAAAAATTAGCCGGGCATGGTGGCGCATGCCTGTAGTCCCAGCTACTTGGGAGGTTGAGGCAGGATGATCGCTTGAGCCCAGGAGTGTGAGGTTGCTGTGAGCTAGGCTGGTGCCACGGCACTCACTCTGGCCCAGGCAACAGAGTGAGACTCTGTCTATATATATATATATATATATATATATATAATATTTCAATACATTGGTTAACTATAACATATTATTAAAATTAATTTCACCTGTATCTTTTTACCTTTTTAAAGTGTGGCTACTAGAAAATTTTATATTACATATGTGGCTTCATTATATTTGTATTAAACAATACTGGTGCAGACAATGCCTATAGTCAATAGACTATGGAAGCAAAAAGTCATAAAGATTGGGTCACTAACAAAGTAAAGGGAGAATTTATTCCAAGAAGAAAATAGTTTATTTCATATGAAGGGGAAAAAATTTTTCTTCCCATGTTAGATTCATGGCTGAGGCATCTATCACAAAAGACACATTAACAAGAGAAAAGCATACAAATTTATTTAATATAAGTTTTACATGACACAGGAACCATCAGAAATGAAGACCCAAAGAAAGAGGGAAACCTGTGTATTTTTATGCTAAGTTTGAGGAAGAAGTGGATAATTTGGGGAACATATGATTGGATAAAAGGGGTATGATCTAACTGTAATCAACTAGGGGGGAACTTAGCAAGACCTGTTTGTTCAGATTCTTCTCTGAGTCTCTGTACGGCAGTCCTTTCCTCCAGGTATAGAGAAGGTACCTCTGGAAAGTCCTGTGATCTATTTCAGAGAGAGAATTCTTTTGTGGCTCACTTCAGGGGAGAAGGGTGAGAGGAAGGTTAGAGTTATCGTCCTGCCTCTGCTGTTTCCTCAAATGCTAAGGGGCCATATATGGGGGTGTTGTGCCCAAACCCCACCATAGGCTTATTCTAAAGAGTCAATGAGCCTCTTGGGCTCAGAACACAATACCCCAAAGTGTGGCACCTTGGCGTGCTGAGTACTTAGACCTGAAGGAGTTTGGAAGGCCTCAGAAGCAAGGTGTCTCTGACCTTCTCCTGCCCCCTGTCTCCTGCCCCTCTTTCTGCCCTAAAGGGAGTCACAGAAACCATAATTCCTCTCCCCAAGGCCAGTCATGGAAACTAGAGCTCATCTTCCCCAGAGCAAGCCATAAAACCTAGAAAGGTCACACAATCCCTTCTCTTTCCTCCCTAGAAGACCTTCATTCCCCTCATCCCCATGAAGGGGGTATGCTACACAGAGAGGCCAGAAAGAATCTGAACGAAGAGTCCTTGCTGGGTTCCCGCCTCAGTCCATCGCCATTAGATCGCACTCTTTTGTCCAATCACATTTCTACGTGGCTGTCCCTTCCTAAGCATAAAAATAGAAACTTTTTCCTGGGACTCTGGGTCTTCATTTCTGAAGGCTCTGGTGTCAAATAAAACTTTGATTAAATAAATTTGCTATACTTTTCACTTATTAACCTGTCTATTGTTGTAGGATTGTCAGACACGACCCTTAGGATGGGCAAGGAAAAGTCTCACATCTTTCTGCCCCTACAAGCCGATGGACAGAAAGCGCTGTGTACGGTTCCTAGTTATTTATCCTGTCAGTCAAGTTCAAGAAAGAAAGTTGGTACAAAAGAAGAGCATGGGCTTTGGTGTCAGTCCTAGAAATATTTTGGTTCAGATCCACTTATTTGTGGTCTCAGAAAAGTAACTGAATCTCTCTGTGCTTCAGTTTGCACATTCGCAAGGTAGCACTGCACCTCGTAGGATTGTTACGAAAATTAAACGGGACATAATGAATACGGTGCCCAGCACATGGTGGTCAATTATGATCACTGCTGTCTAGATCCTCTTTCCCATCTAAGCCTGAGAGACCCACCGGACTTACCATCTCCAAGCACCCAGCGCACCCCATTCTACAGGCTTCTCTGCCTAGCTAGACTCCTGCTGTCTCACCTCTAGAAACTGTGATATGTTAAAATCCTGCCTACCATCCAAGACCCTGCTCAAGCCCACCTCTTCAAATGTCCTTTCCTTCCCCCAGACGGAGAAGGTGGCTCTCTCCTTTGCTCATTATCCCTCTTTTAGCCCATTCCAATGAGTCAGGTTGCATTGCCCTTGAATAAAGTCAGCATTCTACACCAGTAGTTCTTAAAAATGGCAAAATACAGAAAAGTAATGATAATATAGTGTGTTTTATAAGCCTATTTGCATATCCTTTCTCCTTTTTAAAATTGGTAGTAAAGTGTTCTTCATTTATATAAGCGTTGTAATGATAGATGGTAGTTGCTATGTTTCAACATAAATAGGAAAAATAAAAGTAGGCAGCCGTAAGTTGATCCCCAAAATGTCTTGGTTTTGTTTTGTTATTTTACTGATTTGCCAAAAAACAAAAAGTCTACGACTACGGCGGACAGTAGGGAGAAGGGAGATAAAGGAGATGGAGAAGGAGAGATTGACAGGGGCTGGTCAGAATCTGGCCTCTCAGTGTATGACCGTCTGCTGGCTGAATGGGGCCCCAAAGACTCTGTGTAGGTGCCAACTAGGTACCCACGTAAAACAGGCCATGGTTAAGAGTACATTCATTTGCTAGAATCAATGGATGATCATCTTTCTAACTCCAAGTTGCAACAGGTAAGACTGGCTCCACCAGTTCTAAAACAAAGATTTTCAAATTTCAACATGCATGAGAAACACCTGAAAACAGAATTAAACTCCAGCGTCTGGGGCCCACCCCCAGAGACTCTGGCTTAGTAGATCTGGGGCAGATCTACTGAAACAACCCTCCTGGGAATTGGTGAGGCAGGTGGTCCTCAGGCCAGCCAGACATTGGAGACCCTGTGCTGCTGAATGACAAATCCTGACCATTCTGCTATCTCCTACATAACCAAAGGCTCACCCTCCCTTAGCCTCTGCCCATCTTGGCCTCTGTCTTATGTTGCATCTGCTTTCACAGTTGTGCAGCCCTAAGGTATCCAGAATACTCAGTGATGAAAGGACTCTAACGGCCCTAGATGGCTAACTTCTGAATCAAAGGGAAGTCTACGTTAGGTTTTGGCAGCTTATTTAAAAGCCACAAGCACTGCGAGTATCTGTGGGTTCTGAGACACAGCAGCACCCCCCCACGTCCCCACAGCTGCATCAGCCCATCTCGAGAGAGAGGCAGAGGCCTCTCCTTTGCACTGCTGATCCTGTGCGAGAAGCAATGGCATCCTGTCCCTTAGAGCAGGTGCTCAGGTACTTGTTCATGGACAGCTATCTGAGTTTAGTACCACAGAGTTTCCTGATGCCTCGGGAAAGAAAACATGGCTGAAAGCAGCGACCTATTCTGAATCTGGCTGATTTAAAAAAGCGGAGAGAGAAGCGGATGTGGGAACTGGCTCTTCTGTTTTATCAAAATCACTTAGTTTCACTGACTTTACCTTCAGCCTATGCTCATGCCATTTATCCATTTTCCTGTTTTAATCACCACTTAGTGTTGCTGTCAGATTTTAATCATCCTTTTGCAAAAATCCTGACCAATGTTCATGCAAATAGCCCAGGGGAAAGGAAAAACAACCTTTCCTGGGCCCCCCTCTGGCAGTTTTCATCCTGGTATTTATCCAGAATCATAAAGACTTCACAGGTGGGTAAAGCTCTCAAAGAAATTGATTTACAAAATGCCAGCTAGGGGCCAACCATACTCCTTAAAGACTTGAGTTTCTGGAGGAGTGAATTTTGGGGGCCTAGGAACAAAGCCTAGATTTGGTAAGCTTAGGAGGGATAGCTAAGCAAGGAATTTCTTTGCTTTACACACAAAATAATTGAAAAACGAGGTTTGTGAGTGAGGAATGTGGGGAAAGGGTGTTCATTCCTGTGTTGAAAGAACAGAAAGGGACCATATTTTGCTTTTTAATTTTTTTTTTTTTTTGTGCAAGGCAGATGGGCTGTTGATCGATACTAAATAAATCCTTGAATAAATGAATCTCTGTAGCACTGATGAGGGGTGGTGATGGGCAGATTCGGTGGAGGGTGGGAAGTGCCTTGTGCATATGGAACAGATAACTTTTTAAAGAAAGGGGATTAAAAGCAAGAACCTCAGGGCATTTAATAACTGTAGTATTTTATGCTTGCTTTATGTGGATTATTGGGGATTATCTGCTAAAAGCAAGAGCCCGGGCTAGTGTTACTGTTTGACTCACGCTTCCTTTTCTCTTATTTAAAATCTTCTGTCTCTTCCGTGATTTTCATGTGGCTAATGACTGACGAACCCAGAATGCAAAAAAAGTTTTCTTGACAAGTGAAAGACTCTACACAATCACACTTCACTAAAGAACAGGAATGGGTTTTACTGTCAAATACAACCTTTACAAAATCAAAAGGCTCAATTAGATGCATTAAATAGTAGATCCATAAAAAGCTTTGCAGCCAACTGCAGTGGCTTACAGCACAGAGCTGCTGAAGCTCTGCAGAGCCAGGTGGTGGCAGAATGTGGGCTAGAACCCAGGCCTTGGCGCCAAGGGCTGGCTCTCCGTGATCTCCACAGGTTACAGGGCACACATGCTATGAACCAGGCAGTGCTCACACTTTGCCTCCCGAACACTACAAATCGCCAGCATTTCAAAAGGAAAAGTCTTTCCTTGGGCTTTGTGGATCCAGAGGAAAGGAAATTTTAAGCTGAAACCCAGCATAGGAAGATTTAGCTCCTATAAATTCAGTTTGGGGATACTAGACATATGGGATATTCTAGATACATGAAGGTTCATTGAAAAATCAACTCTCAAAAGACAGATTAATTGGAAAAAGACATATAAATGTATTAATGTGTACATGGGAGAGAATCACAGAGTGATCCCAGTGGGGCCCAAATACTTACAAAGCCTATTTCAGAGGGAAGGAGGGGGATGGGGAAGTGTGGATGATTTTAAGGGGCTGGTAAATGACTTTTAGGGGAATTTAATGGACTCCAAGAACATACAATGGCCTGGGACAAAGTCTGTTGGGCCTGCAGAGAAGACAATGGTTTGTGACCAAAGTCTGTCCACGTTTATTGACAGACTTCAGTCTTTTTTTCATTCGATATGAGTTCAGTTAATGAAAACTCAGGGAAGGAAGCAGAGGTAATTAATATTTTGTTTTTTGGTGGGTCCAGACTTTAGGCAGATAAAGGAACTGCAGAGAACTGCGTCCTGTCTTTGAGGAGGTGGTGGATTGGGGGCGAGGTATGCGGGGATGGTGGGGGTGGGGAGGCCGGGCAATGACGCAATTGTTCTCAGAGGGCCCATCAAGTCTTCATGTAGATAAGGGAAAAATCTTTTCCAGCATCTGTTGGTCTGCTGAGCTCTCAGGGCTTTTAATTAAAAAAATATGCATTGTATCAGAGAGCCATATTTTGGGGTGAAGTTCTCTGTATTCCTTCAATCATATAACCTGAGAAGGTCAACAAAGATCATAGTATTCTGGAAAGAGCAATGGGTTCTTAAACCAAAGTGTAAATTCTAGTGCCAGTCCTGTTACTTATTTATGTCTTGACCTGGGACAAACTCTTTAAGTTCTCTAAGTCTCCGTATCTTTATCTAAACAACAGGAATAACACCATTTCTCTTACAGGGCTGTTGTGAGTATTTATAATGTAACACACAGAAATCTCCTTCCTTCTACCTGTGAATGCTCAGTAAACATTACTTCCATTTCCCTACTGTCTCTTCCTTCCTCCCATCTACCCCAAACTCCAACCAAGACTTCTCAGTGCTGCTGTGCCTGCATGCCTCAGGAATTTATTTCAGAATGTCATGGGGGATCATTTGTTAAAATCTGCTAACATCAAGGAATTTCCTTAATAAACTCACCGACAGAGCCTGCAAGCGCTGAGGGCAGCTGTGCCAGGTGGGGGCCATCATTTGCACCTGATTTGAAGAATTTCGCCATCAGAAAAACTGCCTCACAGTCTTGGTCCAGGTGGAAACTAAAGAAGGTGTGTCCCCAGCGAGTCTGTAGGGAGAGGGGAGAGAGCCAGTGAAGAGAGAGGGCAGATGGGCAAAGGAGGAGAGGGAGGGAAATGTGGTAAAGCCCCAGAGCAAGGGTGTTGAACTGGGGAGAAACTCAGGCCAGTGGGTGAGCCGACGGGGAAGACATGTTGGCGTCAGAGACCAGAGTGGAGTCAGGGGAGGGGAGGGACTCTAAAGGCATCTCCCAGGAATTCAGGAGCAGGGATTGGGAAGAAGCAGTCTTGTTAGCATATTTTAAAGCTATGTTTACATAGCACTTTGCATAAAAAC
>CAUYRT010046068.1:0-11926 GCA_963574885.1 Lepilemur ruficaudatus
CTGGCCGGGAAGCTTATTTTTAGGGGCTGTTTTTCTTTCTTTCCAAATAACTTCTTTATCTTGTTTAGAGTAGTTGAGACTTCATGCTATTTAGCCTCAAAGTACACTCACTTAAGATGTTGAATATTAGACCTGTAGTCAGTCAAAATGAAATCTATTCCTTGACTTAGAGTGAGATGTTTAGAATGTAACGAAACAAATACTATTAATACTGTTAAACTACCCATGTTTTGCTAGGGTCATTTCTGATTGGGTTTGGGAAAATTTTATAGAAGAGATAAATTTCTTGTTGAATTCGAAAGATTAGAAAGGTAAAAGGGTTAAAGTAGTATGATATATATTTTAAAACAAGTGAAAATCATGCTAAAAGAGTGTTACACCTTTTGCTAGTTTAGATAGTATGTGTATCTGGTCAACTGTATAATCTGCCTTAGCTTACTGCAGTGATTTTATAACACAAAAATGCAGTAACATGAATTCTCTAAACACCTAAATAGAGTATAGGCTTCAGCAGAGTAATTTAACTGTAGGCTGGCAAAACTAATGTTGAGAATCCTTTAGCTCATGAAAGACTTTTATGTTACCGGCATAAAAGCTTGAGACAGTGAGCTAATTACCATGCTGGGAAACTAAATATGTCATTTCAGGGGAGTAATCTCTCTGCCCACAGAATGTCCAAAACGTAGACTAGTGAGTAACACGTAGTTAGATGAAAATACAGTCCAGTTAAATGTCATGCTGCAATGTCAGACACAGAGGACCGCGTGTGAATGAGGTGGTCACCTGGTTAGAGGGTGACTGACGGTGTTAGGAGGTGCTCTGCAGTGTAATTTGTATGCAAGGCACTTTCCCATCCAGCCAGTTCTGCCAGAGTGAGAGGAGGGGATCCCCAAAATATCACAGGTAAAGTGACTCTCAGATGACTCTCAGAATTTGGAAATAAATTTTGTAGACAGCTCGTGCATTTCTCCCCTTTTCTGTCGTGACTTGCCCTGTGGCTGCCTTACTGGTGATCAGTGTGGGAGGCGGGGAAGGAACACTTGAAACCAGCAAGTCTGATAATAACAGTTACTGTTTTCTGAGAACTATGTGCCAAGCACTGAGCTGAGTACTTCATGTTTATTGTTTCATTTAATCTTCACTAAATGAGGATGATGTACGATGTTTCTCTGCCTGTAAGATGAGGTTGAAAAAAACTGAGAGGGAGGTTGAGACATTTGCCCAAAGTGACACAACCCTAAATGGCAGAGTCTAGGTTCAATCGCGGTCACCCTAACAGCCACGCACAGGCTCCTAACAACATCAAGGTAGCAAATCAAAGTCACAGTGAGATACCACTTAACACCTACTAGCATGAGTACAATTTTTTTAATGGAAAAATTACAAGTGTTAGCAAGAAGAGGGGAAAATTGAAACCCACATTGGCTGCTGGTGGGACTGTATTAATACAATGGTGCAGCTGCCGTGGAAAACAGTCTGGCAGCTCCTCAAAAAGTGACCACATGATACGGCAATTTCACTCCTAAGTATACACCTAAGAGAACTGAAAACATATGTCCACACGAAAGTCTGTGCACGAACGTTCCCAGCAGCCTTATTGATAATTGCCAAAAAGTGGGAACAATGTTTGTCTGCTGATGAGTGGATGAACAGGGTCTGGTATATCGTACAATGCAATATTATTCAGCCACAACAAAGAATGAAGTACTGATACACACTGCAGCGTGAATAAACCCTGAACATTATGCTAATTGAAAGAGCCAGTCACAGAAGACCACATATTGCATAATCACGTTTTTATGAAATGTCCAGAATAGGCAAATGAATGGAGACAGAGAGGAGATGAGTGGGTGCCCGGGGCTGGCGGGAGGGAGGGTGGGAATGATGGCTAACGGCTGTGGGATTTCTTTTTGGACAGATGGGAATGTTCTGGAGTTCCAGATAGCAGTGATGGTTGCACGGTGTAGTGAATGTACTAAAAGCCACTGAACTGTCTGTACACTTTAAAATGGTGAAGTTCACGTTATGTGAACTATGTCTTAACTTTTTTTTAAAAAAAGGCAACCTCAAGGTCAGATCTGGGAGTTCCTTGAATAGTGGACTGTAGAGCCCAGGTTTTATCGGTGGGCAGCAGGGGATTTCTAAGGGAGCTATCGCCGTGATCACACTCAGGTAAACATGAGAAGTGCCTGGCGCGAGGCAGGTGTTCAGTGAGTACCAGCTCCCTTGTTTTCCTTCATCCCCCGATTCGAAACCAAGCCTCCATTTTTTCCCGTGGAAAAATAGTTCTTTTCTGTTTGGATAATAATGGAAAACCCATCTATTTTAGTAAAAACTACTCTTGATATTATCCCTTCCCCCTGCCAATGTTTCCCTGGTGGTTTTCCTGAGGGTCTCTGGCCACTCAACGCTGGACAGTTCTTCTTAGAGTCTCTGCACTGACCTTCTCCTTCCTCCTCCCCTTCCTCCTCCTCATTCTCTTCCTCCTCCTTCCTCTTCTTCCTTCTCTTCTTCCTCCTTCTCCTGCCCTCCTCTTCCTCTTCTACTTCCTCTTACACTTTTTTCCCCCTAAATAATCGAAATCATGGTTTTCTAAAAATCCCTCCTAGTTCTCAGCTTTACCCCGTAGTGCCACGCCGCCCTGTGAACACTTTGCCTCCCCTTCATTCCATTCCTCCCGCCTTCCCCAGTCTCTCCACAGTAACAGGAGCCGGGCAGTCCTGGGCGCCACCCGGCTCCCTGGCCCGCTGGGTATCTGACCAGACGCACAGCCCCAGTTTGCTCATTTGCATAGTGCTGCTCCAGTAGTGACAGGAGCGAGACCAACTTCTAGGGTTCTTTCGAGGATCATCATCACTAAAGTGTGGCTCTGGTTCCTGGTACATCAGCTGCGCTCAAGAAATCGTAGCTACAGCTTCACTCTATCGTTATGAAGTTAGGCGACAATGTGTGGCCAAAATGCTGATCTTTAGTGAGAAGTTAGTTTCGTCCCTCAAATCCCAGATACAGTATTTTAAGGACCTACTAAATCCTTTTCCCAAAGTCGTTTGAGGCATGTCCTAACAGTAGAGAGCTGCTTCCAAGGAAAGGTTTGAAGTGCCATTGTCAAGCGGGGACAGGTAGTCACTGGGATTCTGGGGCCAGCAAATGTGAAAGGAGCCACTCACAGAGCTGTGGCGGGGATTTCCCACGAGGCCCCGCCCCCGGCTGAGTCACCGGCCTCCTGGGCTTGACCTGCTGCGAGCCCTCGGGGCGCAGACCCCGGGAGACCGAGCAGTGGAAAGTGTGCCGGCGCCTGAGATCTCAAGGTTGGTCCATTTGGGGCAGTGGGTGGGGGGATTCGGGGGGTGAGAATGGAACCTTTGTTACCTGGACCTTTTCCCCTTCCAATTTGTAATAACTTCTCTTCAATAGCTTGTTAAATAAAGATCAAGAACCCGACCTGAAAAGATATTTTTGCTCCTTAATTTTCTTACTATATAAGCTTCAGATCTTAAAATGGGCAAGTATATGTCTGTGTTTAAGATAACGTGATGATGAATTGAGGAGAGAGCTCTTCCAACACGATAGCATTAGGTGTTTGGTCAAAGGGGGAGTAGGACTCGTGAGATATCACCTCCTCGAACTGAACTGTCTGATGATGCCGACAGATTCTCTTCATAGGACTATTTCAGGGTCAGCAGACAACTGGCATCATTGAAATCTGGATGCTAATGCAAAGTACCTATGAAAGTCCCCAAAAGTTCTTGCTGTTGCTATTTCTGCATTTTGGCAGGACATGTTGGAAAATGCACTCTTAGACTTTGGCAAACCTGCACAGAGCTGTGGGATTGGTCACACTTGTCCTGTCATAGCAGTTCCTGTGAATTTGCTACTTGTCCGTAATATTTCATCATTAGCTGTTCCCGAGCTATGGTCTTGTGGCATTGCATAGGTGACGACTGAGATGCAGACAGTTCTGAAGGGAGAAACCACCCTTCCTTGGAAATTATCTTTTGCAGAGTGACGCTTGTGGAACCGGCTAACTTGATTAAAGTTCTTTTGGAACCTGCTTTCCTAGTAGCGTATCTCTGCAAGATTTCGTCATGGGAAATGGCTATTACAACATGGTGGCAGCTGTGCTGTTGGTCATGAATTTCGAAAGGACAAGCTCAATGCAGGATTTCTGTAGTAACTGTCCGGCTGGTAAGAACGCAGTTAACATGTGCATTTGACCTGGTCTGTTGAAACCATGGTTGAGTTTGTCATGAATGAATCTTGTGTTCCTTCATTTGCAAATATTCACCGGATGCTACATGTGAGCTGTGTGGACACAGCTAAGTCATTTAACCTCTTGTGCCTGCACTATCACCTGGGGATAATAGGAGAATCTATCTCATAGGGCGGCCGGGAGGATCATAGGACGGGCTTGGAACAGTGCATGGCACATGGCAGGACCCCGGTAAATGTCAGTTTTGCATGTGAGGCTCTGTGCTGAGACCGGGGGCACAGCAGGGAGTTAGCAGGTGGCAGAGGGCTTGACAGAGTGGGGAAAGTCAGACGCTGCATTAAATTTTCGTGTAGCAGTGAAGGACATTGATCTCCCCCTGGATCCAGTCTATGATCTCCTGGATCAATCAAGAGAATCATTCTACGTTATTTAATGGACAAGAGAAAGTATTTTCTCTCTGTTGATTTATGTGTTACAACATCTGTATTTTGTTATTTCCAGTTCTGTGATTATGCAAAGGACAATCTTGCAAATGTAAAAATTTTAAAAGTCCATCAAAATAATGTCTGTCCCTGTGACATCTAGAAAACAAATCATTGTTTTATACTCTAATTTTCCTGCAAACTTCATAATGCTTTGGGTGACGGTTGTCCATTGTCAAGCATGAACAGCTATTATCTGCCTTTCCTAGGTACTTTCTGTGGGAAAAACAAGAATTGCATTGTCTGTCCTCCAAATAGTTTCTCCAGCATAGGTGGACGAAGGACCTGTGACATATGCAGGCAATGTAAAGGTATGATTTAAAAGATGTTTTCTTCATCCAGAAGATTCTGGGGAAGACAAGCTTTTACTCCCTATTTACTGATTGATCTTGAAAATCTCAAGTGTCAAAGATGCTGACTCCTCTGTCAATAGGCAGGTCCAGTAAAATAATTTACTATCATAGCAATTATTCGTGAATCGAGCTTTTTAAATATTAGAGGAAAGTCCAGGCGCGGTGGCTCACGCCTGTGATCCTAGCACTCTGGGAGGCTGAGGTGGGCAGATCGCTCAAAGTCAGTAGTTCGAAACCAGCTTGAGCAAGAGCGAGACCCCATCTCTACTAAAAGTAGAAAGAAATTAATTGGCCAACTAAAAACATATAGAAAAAATTAGCCGGGCATGGTGGCACATGCCTGTAGTCCCAGCTACTCGGGAGGCTGAGGCAGAAGAATCACTTGAGCCCAGGAGTTTGAGGTTGCTGTGAGCTAGGCTGACGCCACGGCACTCTAGCCTGGGCAACAGAGTGAGACTCTGTCTCAAAAAAAAAAAAAAAAATTAGAGGAAACATTCATTTGATGAGAGAGATGTTTCTAATTGGCAAAATGTAAAAATGTCTTAATGGAGATTTAAAAGCAAACTGTATACTCTAATGTCATGAGGACCCTAAGTGGAGTGAGCATGATTTTTATTGCAGAACATAAATTTGCTTCCTGGATTTGGAGGTCAAGTATAATAAAATGTTGGGGGGACTTTGTAGGTGTTTTCAGGATCAAGAAGCCGTGCTCCAACATCAGCAATGCAGAGTGTGACTGCGTCTCGGGGTTCCACTGCCTGGGGGCAGGATGCACCATGTGTGAACAGGATTGCAAACAAGGTCAAGAACTAACAAAAGAGGGTAGGTTTGCTCCTCTTCCATCTCAGCCAGTGTTTATTATGTAGACAGATGTCACTAGCTTAGGTTTTGAGCCTTTGAATATGAACAGTATTAATGGATTTATAGAACCTTAAAGTAACAGGTGATGGACCAATGAGTCATGTATATATTAATACCACATTTTAATTAATATTTTAACATCAGTAAAATAATATCTCCATTATTTTTCCACAAACGGAAGTAATATGAAATCAGAACATTTGTTAATTTCCAGAACTATGCCTTTTCACACATTTTAGATATATACTATACTCTGTGCACAGTTAGAATAAAACTAGCAATCTTAGGGCTTTGTTTCAAGAATTGTTGGACCATTTGTGCAGGTTGTGTTAAGTTAATGACTTTACTGTAATGTTCATCACAGGAAAAGTTAAGAAATGATGAAAATGCTTCCTTTTTGTTATTGCTGTCATTTTTATGCAAGGTTGTAAAGACTGTTGCTTTGGGACATTTAATGATCAGAAACATGGCATCTGTCGACCCTGGACAAAGTATGTATTATTTCCTTTTGCTAAGAAATATTAATTTCCTTTTGCTTACAAAATAAAGAATCTGGGTTAAACTTTTTTGAAGACGAGGAATGCTATCGTTAAAACTTTTTTACACCTGTCAAGCGTAGACAGAACGTAACATACTAATACAGCAAGGTCCTAGGGACTCAATAAGCAAAGTGAGCATTTTCTCCAGAAATAATGCCCGGAGCATCTAGATCAGACTTGCCGGTGGGACGATGCCACTGTCCACACAGGTGGGCTTCGCCTCTGTTCTTGGCTTCATTCTAATCTCTCTGCTGCCTCTTACCTTTCCTCCCAGAGCAACCCGTCTCCATGCTCAGTGCCAGCCCTGAGAATGACAGGTAACGAGGCTAAAGACTGCTTGTTACCCTCCAGACTGTCACATGTGCTTGGGCACACAAGGCCACCACAGGTCGTAAAAAGCCAATGGCATCTGAGAGAATGTGACTGTTGACTTGTGGGACCAGAGCTCCTCAATCTGTGGTCAGGTGCTGGTCCATTTGAGGTTTGATATACATCCCTGACAATAGCAGTGCCTGGTTGGAGAGGAAGAATTTAGAACTTTTAAGGCGAATTGGCAGAGTAATGTGATCTGTTGACTCTAAGAATAAAAATTTGAGCCTCTTTTTCTTTTCTTTTCTTTTCTTTTCTTTTTTTTTTTTTTTGAGATAGGGTCTCACTCTGTCACCCCAGCTAAAGTGCAGTGGCATCATCATAGCTCATTGCAACCTCAAACTCCTGGATTCAAGTGACCCTTCTGCCTTAGCCTCCAGAGTAGCTGAGACTACAGGCATGTGCCACCATGCCTGGCTAGTTTTTTCTATTTTTTTTTTTTTTTTTAGCAGAGACAGGGTCTTGCTTTTGCTCAGGCTGGTCTCAAACTCTTGACCTCAAGCAGTCCTCCTGCCTTGGCCTCTCAGAGCCTCGTATTTTATATGCCCTTGTCTTTTTTCTATTTGATTTTATTAGTAGAAAATCATTTTTATTATTACTTTATATTTACATTTTTATTATATTTTACAAGTGGCATTGGTTTGTAACAGATTGGAAAGGTTTTTCTTTAAGGTCTTTCAACACACACTGTTCAGAGTAGGCACGTGTGTCTGCATGGAAAGGCGGTTTCAGCCGGGCCTTGGAGGATGGGGAGGTGAAGGAGCAGGGGAAGGCACAACAGCGAGGAGGATGATGGTAACAGGGATAGCTGCCATTTATTGAGTGTCTTGGGCATGCAGACATGTGTCGCTGACACTCATTCTCTCTTCACCATAGTCCCGGGAGCACATACAGTGCTTATTTTGCAGATGGGAAAACTGAGGCTTGGAGAGATTTCTTACCTTGCCGAGGGTCGTCCGGAAAGCAGCAGACCCGGGGCTCAAACCCCGGCTTGTCTGATGCCAACGCCAGGACTCCTAAGCCTATGCCATCCCTCGTACGTGCCACGGATGGTCAAATGCAATTAAGGAGTTGGGGGGTGAGAGCCTAACCGGGCAAAGCAGCCTGGACCAAGCTGTCCTGGAGCAGGAAGGAGCCAGGGAAAGCCAAAGGCAGCCGCGTAGTCGAGAGGGAGGTTTTCCAATCTTTGCGTTGCCTGCGAACACAGACCCACACGTCTGCGTCACCACGATACTTCACTGGCCGAAACCGTCAGAGTTTTAAATTGGAATCCTCTGTGCCTAAATTAATTCTTTGAACTCTTTTCGTTGAACTGTCTAAGCTGTTCTTTGGATGGAAAGTCTGTGCGCGTGAATGGGACCAAGGAGAGCGATGTGGTCTGTGGACCGACTTTGACGGACTTCTCTCCGGATACGGCCTCCGCGACCGTGCCTGCCCCCGCGACAGAGCCAGGTAGCTGCTTTGTTGCCGTTAAATCAAGCTGAATATATTAGGGTTCTTCCGAATCGTGTCTACACCACCCCAGCGTCGTGGTGTCTCATAGCTCTGCCTGCCGCGGGCTCTCTGGCGTGCCTGCCTTGTGGCCCCTGCCTTGCACGCGGCGGCAGTCTCTGCTCAGGCGGTTGTGAGTTTGGTCTGCGATGCAGATTAGTGAGCAGTGCGAGGTGGGACGTCACCCAAACGGATGCTCCGTCTTCATCAGTGTCAAGGAAACGGTCCCATGTTTTCTATATGCTAGAAAGGCTAAACCGCTTGATTTTTGTGGCTCTCCAGGAAAATTAAGTTTGGGTTCCTTTTTTAAAGTTTTCTGAGTTTGCTAAGTTAGCGGCTTGGAGATGCCCACAGCTGCGATTCTCCTCGTGCTTAGAGTTTACCCACGTAAACACAAACATGGGCGTGTTTGCGCACGTGCGCTGCTGCAAGCTTGTCTCCTTTTGCTCTTTTTTGAAGGACACACTCCGCAGATCGTCACCTTCTTCCTGGCGCTGACGTCGGCTGCGGTGCTGTCCCTGCTGCTCTTCCTGGCGCTCCGTGTCTCTGTCGTTAAACGAGGCAGAAAGAAACTCCTGTACATAGTCAAACAACGTAAGGCTCGTGTGAGCGGTGTTAGGTGTGAGCTCTTGCAAGGCAGCGCTTTTCACAGCAGAATGGAAGAGATCTTTTTTTTTAAGTTGTAGAAACGAGGTTCGCACAGCACAGTGGTCATCAAGCAGGGGCAGTGTCATCCCTGAGGGGACATTGGGCAATGTCTGGAGACAGTCGTGATGGTCACAACTCTGTCGTGGTGTTGGGGGGAAGGGACATCTAGTAAGTAGGGGCCTGTGATGCTGCTAAAGCCCACAGGGCGCAGGACAGCCCCTCAGCGGAGCAGGGTCTAAGCCCCAGATGTGCACAGCGCGGAGGGGGAGAAAGCCTGGGTGTCGCAGGGCATGTCCTGGGGTCTAGAAGAACGGCAGCTCGAGTATGCTGCGGCCGTGGATTAGTGTGTGTGTGTGTGTGTGTGTGTGTGTGACTATGTGTGTGAGTGTGTCAGTGTGAGTGTGTCAGTGTGTGTGTGAGTGTGAGCGTGTGTGAGAGTGTGAGCATGTGTGTGAGTGTGTCAGTGTGTGTGTGAGTGTGTGCATACAGGACACTGGCAGAAAAGAGTCGCAACAAACGTTCCCGCCTGTTCCTCTGGTGGGTAAGTGGCCTTAACCGGAGTGTAGACCCACACTTGAGAAAGCCGTAGAGAATGAAGAGAGAGTTTGAAGCGGGTTTAACGAAATCGATTCTTATAATGCCAGTTGGACTAACTGAAAAATTTCAACAATGAGCTTCATTCATGAACTCATTGAACAAGGCAGTATTTCTATAAGGTACCCGGCAAGTGCCTGGCACAGAGTCAGCAAAAGCCACTGACGTGTAGACGTAGGACAGACTGTTTTTTGTCTTTGTGGGGACGGAACGAGCTGTGACAGCCTTAACAAGACTTCGTAGGAGGGGTTCACATACACAAGGAGCTTTTCAAGAGCAAAATTTGAGCCCAAACACCGTAGTAAGACCAGAGTGTGTCTACTCGGAGGTTGTTAAGAGATATGGGGGGGAAACATTAGTAAAGCCTCATCTAAAGATTGTACTGCACTGATTTATTTAAAGATTCTTTTTAATACAGTATAAAACTTTTTTACCTTGTGAAATATACGGAAAAATGCATGCATGTAAAGTTTAGCAAATTGTAAATGAACACCCAAATGAACCTTACCCGGGTCAAGAAACAGGATATAATCTACTCCCCGGAAACCCTTAACGTACCCGTTTTAGATCACAACCCCCGCTCGCCGCGACTGCCAAACCACATCTAGATTTTTACAGTGTTCACTTCCTTGCTTTTTATGGTTTTGCTACCTGATGACCCAGTTTTATTTGGCTGTTTGCAAACGTCACACAAGTGGAACCCTGCTCCGTGCACCCTGCCTCTTCTTCCAATCCACGCTGCGTCCCCCCTGTGTTGAGTTCCCCTGTGGCTGATGTCCGTGGTTGCAGACTCTCCTACGGGATGCCCACGTCGCGCTTATCCATTCTAATATCGATGGACACTGGGGTCGGTTCCCGTTTGCAGCTGTTATAGACAATGACAGAGTATCTTTCTCCATGGATTTCGGCACGCGTAAGCACGTGTTCCTGTTTCGTTTTTGGTTTTTATCCGAGGACTAAAATTGCAGAGATACAAGGAATGTGTATCTTGGTCCTCAGTGTTAATAGATACACCATTCTGTTTCCCGCGTACAGTCCCCAGCGGTACGCGGGTTTCCTTTTGCTCCCTGTCCCTTCCGACACTTGGTGTCGTCAGACTGTTCTCAGGTATCTGGTGGGTGGAGAGTAGGATCGCACTGTGGTTTTAATTTGCATTTCCCTGATTACTAGTGAGGTTAGACACCTCTTCATGTCGTAGCCATTAGAATTTCCTCTTTCGTGAAGTGCCTGATCAAGTCTTTTGAGCGTTCTCTCCTGAGGCTGTCTGCTCTTTTCTTATTAACTTATAGGAACTTTTTAGTCCGTGGCTCATGTGCTGCAAATATCTTTTCCTATTCTGCGGTTTGCTCTTTCAATCTCTTCTTGAGGTTTACACCTCTAATTTAAACCTCTAAGCTCTCACCTAATCCTGATCTAAAGAACCCTCTTGCCCGTCCCCACCCCAAACTGCAGCAAAGTTCTTCATAAAATGCTTTTCGCAAGTACTTATGAGTAATTAGTGGGTTGCAATGGAACTTTAATCAGTTTTTTAGACACTTTTAGGTCATTCAAAAGAACTTTTTATTTTGAAATAATTATAGATTCACAGGAAGTTGCAAAGACACTACAGAAAAATACCACTCATGGGGTTACGTCTTACAGGACAATATCAAAACCAGGAAACTGATACTGGTACATTGTGCAGGTATAGCTGTATGTCATTGTATCACACGTGCAGATTTGCGTAACCACCGGCACAATCAAAATCCAGAGCTGTCCATCATCACAAGGTCTCACGCGTGTACAGTTTTCTAGGCATATCTACTGCCTCTCCCCACCACCCCCAACCCCTGGCAACACTAATCTGTTTTCCGTCTCTATACTTCTGTCATTTCTGGAGTGTTTTTTTATATATATAGAATCATACCCCATATGCGTCAAACCTAAATAAAAGACAGAGACTCTCTTAAAAAATGATATTTATGGCTGGGCGCAGTGGCTCACGCCTGTGATCCTAGCACTCTGGGAGGCCGAGACGGGAGGATCGCTCAAGGTCAGGAGTTCAAAACCAGCCTGAGCAAGAGCGAGACCCCGTCTCTACTTAAAATAGAAAGCAATTAATTGGCCAACTAAAAATATATAGAGAAAATTAGCCGGGCATGGTGGCTCATGCCTGTAGTCCCAGCTACTTGGGAAGCTGAGGCAGGAGGATCGCCTGAGCCCAGGAGTTTGAGGTTGCTGTGAGCTAGGCTGATGCCAGGCACTCTAGCCTGGGCAACGCAGTGAGACTCTGTCTCAAAAAAAAAAAGATATTTATTCAGGAGCAGCATTGCGACGGGAACACATTGGGCGTATTCAGGGAGGAAAGGAAGACAGGGGTTTTAAAGGGAAAACGAGGAG
>CAUYRT010046069.1:0-32453 GCA_963574885.1 Lepilemur ruficaudatus
TCTGCTATTTCCTTTCTCAGTGTTTCATAGTTCTCCCTGTAGAGGTCTTTTACCTCCTTAGTTAAATATATTCCTAGGTACTTTATTTTCCTTGTTGCTATTTTGAAGGGAATTGAGTCTTTGATTTGGTTCTCAGTTTGACTATTGTTGGAATATATGAAGCCTCTGATTTGTGTGTATTGATTTTGTATCCTGAGAATTTACTAAATTTATTTATCAATTCAAGGAGTCTCTTGGTTGAATCTTTGGGGTTTTCTAGATATAATATCATATCGTCAGCAAAGAGTGAGAGTTTGATCTCTTTTGTCCCCATCTGGACACCCTTAATTCTACTCTCTTGTCTGATTGCTATAGCAAGGACTTCCAGAACTATGTTGAATATAAGTGGAGATAGTGGGCAACCTTGCCTTGTTCCAGTTCTAAGTGCGAATGCTTTCAATTTTTCCCCATTCAGTATGATGTTGGCTGTGGGTTTGTCATATATGGCTTGTATCATTTTTAGGTAAGCCTCGTCTATGCCTGTTTTGTTAAGCGTTCTTATCATAAAAGGGTGTTGAATTTTCTCAAATGCTTTTTCTGCGTCTATTGAGAGGATCATATGGTCTTTGTTTTTGCTTCTGTTTATGTGGTGAATAACATTTATAGATTTGCATATGTTGAACCATCCCTGCATCCCTAGGATGAAGCCCACTTGGTTGTGATGGATTATTTTCTTGATAAGCTCCTGGATTTGGTTAGCTAGGATTTTGTTGAGAATTTTTGCATCTACATTCATAAGAGATATATTTATTTATTTATTGAGACAGAGTCTCACTCTGTTGCCCAGGTAAGAGTGCTGTGGCGTCAGCCTAGCTCACAGCAACCTCAAACTCCAGGGCTCAAGCAAGCCTTCTGCCTCAGCCTCCTGAGTAACTGGGACTACAGGCATGTGCCACCATGCCCAGCTAATTTTTTCTATATATTTTCAGTTGGCCAATTAATTTCTTGCTATTTTTAGCAGAGATGAGGTCTCGTTCTTGCTCAGTCTGGTTTTGAACTCCTGACCTTGAGTGATCCACCCACCTCAGCCTACCAGAGTGCTGGGATTACAGGTGTGAGCCACCGTGCCTGGCCAAGATTATTTATTTATTCATTTGGAGACTCTCTGTTGCCTGGGCTAGAGTGCAGTGACATCAACCTAGCTCATAGCAACCTCAAACTTCTCAGCTTAAGCAATCCTCCTACCTCAGCCTCCCAAGTAGGTGGGACTATAGGCATGTGCCACCATGCCCGGCTAATTTCTTTTCTTTTCTTTTCTTTTCCTTTCTTCTTTCTTTCTTTCTTTCTTTCTTTCTTTCTTTCTTTCTTTCTTGAGAGACAGGGGTCTCACTCTTGCTGAGGCTGGTCTCGAACTCATGACTTCAAGCGATCCTCCTGCTTCAGCCTCCCAGAGTGCTAGGATTACAGGCATGAGCCACCATGCCTGCCTACTGCTAACATTAATCTGATGACAAAGATAAATATGGAAAAAGCTGGATTTGATTCTGTTTTTAGAGAAGAAAAAATTTACTCAAAAGAAATAATTGAATGTCTTTTTGAAATGAGAGAGATCAGTTGAGCTCGATATAGAATTTCATTTAGTCACAAGGTATAACTTGCTCTTAGAAAGAAATTAGTTCATTTATTTATTCATTCATGTATTCTTTCATTCATTCAGTAAAAAGTTATTGAGTGAGGCCAGGTGTGGTGGCTCACACCTATAATCCTAGCATGTTGGGAGGCCAGGTAAGGAGGATTGCTTGAGACCAGGAATTCGAGATGAGCCTGAGTAGCAAGTGAGACCTCATCTCTACCAAAAAATAGAAAAATTAGGGTGAGGGGAAGCAAAAAAAAAACAAAACAAAAAACAATATAAAGAAGCAAAATTTGCCAGTCATGGTGCACACCTGCAGTCCCAGGTACTTGGGAGGCTGAGGTAAGAGGATCTCTGAAGCCCAGGAGTTTGAGGTTGCAGTGAGCTCTGGTGACACCACTGCTCTCTAATGGCGGCAATAGAGTGAGACCCCGTGTCCAAAAAAAGAAGCTATTGATGGATAATATTTATTAAGTGATTTAACCCTAAGAGACCTGAAGAATAAGTAGGAGTTAGCAAAGTGTAAAAGTGAAATTATATGATAAAAACACAAATCATATCATTCCCTTCTTTAAAACTTCCTCTGGCTTCCCACTAAGAATAAAACTCCCACTTCATACTTCCACAGCCAAAAGTCTCTGTATGATTGAGTTCTTGTCTGCTTCTCCTACTTCATTGTCTATTACTCTCCACTTGCCTTATGTGTCTTGATTATACAGTCCTAGTTAGTTTCCACCATAAGGCTGTATTTCCGACATACTGGAATGCACCTATATGCCCCCTCCATATTTTCTTTAAATCTGGGGTAATGAAGCTTCAGACAACGAAGGATGACCTCCTCATTAATTCTTCCCTCTGCATAGAATATTCTGTTTCCTTATCCTCTCATCGTAAGTCAAATGTCATCCTTCTGAAGATGTCTTCCCTGACAATCTTACCTAAGCAGACAATTTTCTACATAATAACTTATCACCACTCGAAGTTATCTTGTTCAATTGTTTACTTGTTCTTGTCTGTCTCTTCATTATCATGCAAAGTCCATGAAAGCAAGGACTTTGTCCTGTTCACTTCTGTATCTCCAGTCCCTAGCAGAGTGCCTGACGCATCAGGGGCATTCAAAAAATAAAACCTATCCTGGAAGGTGAGATTAGTATGTGAATACTAAGCTCACTGGTTCAAAGTTGGTGCTCAAAAAACAATACTTTCCTTTCCCAGCTATTGATGAGACTAATCAATCCCATTTCCCTGATTAGCAAATATTACACATATACCATCTTGGATATAGAGAATGTTGCATACTATTACCTAAAACACCCAGTGAAGGAATGACATTGTGTGTGGTATTCTTTTTTTGCTTTTAATCCACTCTTCACTTTTCGCCATTCTACTCTGTGTCCAAGAAACATAGATCTTGAAAACATCTTCAGAGTGATCTCTTATTTGCTAGCCTTTTGCTGGATTTGCTCAGTGGGAGGCACCATCAGATCAGAAGGTGGAAGCAGAATGAAGTACTCTTGACTGAGTTTCTTTACTTGAAGGCTTCAAGTTCCTGTTGGGCAGCCCTCTCCTACAGTTCTCTCCAGGCAGCAGCCACCATTCCTTCTTGCCTGGGGATGTTACATCCCTTGTTGATTTCCCTTAACTCTGTCCACACTTTTGTAAAAAGTCTTTTCATTAAATTCTCCTCAATCATCAAGAAGTGCCATCCCCGCAAAACTGAATGTCCATCTGTTTCCTGGCAGAACGCACTGATTCAGATAGAATGAGAAGAAGTGGGTAGAATTACAACACGGCCTTCAGCAACACAAAAACAACAAACACAGGAGTAGCCATGGCCTGATTAGTACAAATGGTGGATCAAAATGTGCATGTTCCACCATCTCCTCTTTTTGTGCCTAAGGATCGCCAGCTTCTGAGGTTGAGTCCTCTATAAGCAGATGAAGAGACGGAGTTTAGGAATCAAGCGATCAACACCTGTGAAAGGAAGGGGGAGATAGCAAGATTGGGCAGAGGGGGAAGTCAAACTACAATGCAATTCCCTACAAAGCCTCAGTCAACCCAAAAGGAAGTTCTGGATGAGAAATGTAGTTGTTCCACATAAAGCTGAAATGATCCTGCCTTTGTACTCCGTTGCTTATTCACTAGACTCACTAGATCACCCAGGTTGGGGTGGTCCTGGGTAAGGTGGATCCCTGCAGCTGAGGCAGACTGACATACCTGCCAGCAGAGGCTGTCTTCTAACTGCTGTACTCCTTGTAGCTGGGCAGAAAGTCCTTCCCTGGAGAGAGAATGTGGGGGCCGTCTCCACGTCTTCCACACAAGTTTGAATCTCAATCTCTCCTGGGCCTTCCCTTACTTTACACCAGTCTACCATGGGAACTGTTTCCAAAGGCTCTACCCTAGCTTAATCAGTTATGCTTATCCCAAGTAACTTTGAATTAAATTTCGCTTTCTTATTTATTTATCTGACACAGGGGTCACTCTGTCACCCAGGCTGGAGTGCAGTGGTGTGATGGTAGCACACTGCAACCTTGAACTTCTAGCCTCAAGTCATCCTCCCACCTTAACCTCCCGAGTAACTGGGATTACAGGTATGCACCACCATGCACTGATGATTTTTTTTTTTTTTTTTTTGGTAGAGATGGGGATCTCTCTGTATTGCCCAGGCTGGTCTTGAACTCATGGCCTCAAGTGGTTCTCCTGCCTAGGCCTCCTAAAGTGTTGGGATTACAGGTGTGAGTCACTTTCCAGCAAATTTCTCTGTCCTATAAATTGCCAGAGTAACAGCCAGATGGTCGAAGAAAATATGTTCCCACTTTAGAAAATCTGAGGTGCTAAAAGAGAATACTATATAGTATCAGAAATAACATCATCTAGCAGAAATGCAGCACTCATGATTCTGTCTTTGTATTCTCATGGAAAGGGTTGCTCTGTGATTTTATCTCTAAGATACTGAACATGCATGGCGTTGATGATTTCATCCTTAAACTTTACACAGTAGGTACTCTTACCTCTTGTATGGTTTATAAAGAATGCTGTAGGCCTTCCAAATTAGTATTCCTGGCTGATTTATGTTACCATGACACCTTCCTCAGTATTAGCATTATATTTGGTGACTATTGAGATATTTAACCTGCAAATGCATCTGCAATTAGATGATATCTGCTTTAGTTAATATGACTGTTTTTTATAGTGAAAAGTCATACTTCGGTTTCTTTTCACTAAATGCTCGTGTCCCTTTCATATATACCATCTCTTCACCTGGCTCTGTTAGGGACAGTTAATCAACATCGTGTTATCACATTTTCAGATATCTTGTTAAATCACATTTAAATAATGATCTGAACATAAAATGAAATCATCTGAGTGCATTAAGTAGCAAGAGTGTGGGAGCATTTCTGGTGGGAGCAAATCTCTCTAGGCTGGTGTTTTAGGCAAGAATTTTTCTTGATTCAAATCACCTTCAGGTCAATCAATAGACAAATTTAAATTTTGCCAGGCCCTTGTTGCTCTTAACTTAAAAATGATTAAATTAATCACATCTGAATTTATCCATAATGTAATTAATATTGAATACAACACAGGGAGTGTTAAACTACATTAATTACTAAATGTTCTTGATTTAATATTGGATATGGTGATATAAATTATAAAAATAACCCTGTGCCAAATTTTGAAGCTGAAGAGCTGATCTTTCTTTAAATGTCTTTGAAAACATAGCTTACAGATTTGTAAAGGTATTCAAGAAACTAAGTTACACCTTTTTGTGTGTGTATACGTACAACTATGCAGTGCTCTGTTGCAAGCCAAATGATCCTCAAGTGCTTGCTCTATCAGATTCTTTCATAAAAATGGTAGCTCTGAGAGAGCAGGCTTCCTACTGTTACAGTTTTTGGAAAACAAGCAAACAAACATCCTTTATTTAGGACCTCGAAAGCAAAGCAAAAGTCCTTCACTTTAGCTTGCTCAGGTGCTGAGTATTTGTCTTATTTGTGTCAGGCACTAGAGGGGAGTGTGGTGTCATACAAGTGCTGGGTTCTGAACCTATACACTGTATGCACTCTGGCATGCCCCAGTAGGGTGAAAAGGCACAGCAAAGAAGGACTTAGAAAAATATTTTCCCAAGATTGAAATAGGACAACTGTAGTTTCCAAAAATCTACTGAGACCTAGTGTTTTACAAAAAAATTCCCAATATGGGGCTTTGATCCTTTTTGAGGAATGGCAATGTTCAGATGACTTGATTTTCATAACTATTTATTATTTTATTATATTTTTATTTTATATTTTTTGAGACAGAGTCTTGCTCTGTCACCCTGGCTAGAGTGCAGTGGTGTCATCATAGCTCATAGCAACCTCAAACTCCTGGGCTCAAGCGATCCTCCTGCCTCAGCCTCCCAAATAGCTGGGACTACAGGCATGCACCACCATGCCAGGCTGATTTTTCTATTTTTTTTGTAGTGACAGGATCTTGTTATGTTACTCAGGCTGGTCTTGAACTTCTGGCTTCAAGCCCTCCTTCCTCCTCTGCTTTCCAAAGTGCTAAGATAACAGGTATGGGCCACCACACCCAGCCTGATTTTTTTTTTTTAATTCTTTTAAATTTTTTTATTTTTTTATTTTTTATACAATGGCAGAAGAGACTCAGCCTGATTTTCTTTTCTTTTCTTTTCTTTTTTTTTTTAAGACAGAGTCTCACTGTGTTGCCTGGGCTAGAGTGCCGTGGCATCAGCCTAGCTCACAGTAACCTCAGATTCCTGGGCTTAAACGATCCTTCTGCCTCTGCCTTCCGAGTAGCTGGGACTACAGGCATGTGCCACCATGCCCGGCTAATTTTTTTTTTCTATCTATTTTTAGTTGGCCAATTAATTTGTTTCTATTTTTTGAGTAGAGACAGGGTCTCGCTCTTGCTCAGGCTGGTCTCGAACTCCTGACCTTGAGCGACCCTCCCGCCTTGACCTCCCAGAGTGCTAGGATTACAGGCGTGAGCCACTGCGCAAGGCCCCAGCCTGATTTTTTAAAAAAGTAAGCCAGGCAATATAGAAAACTGCAAAGAAGATAGTGAATACCACCTGAAATTACATTATATACTCCCACTATATGGGGGAGCATTTTTATTTTTTCAGACATCTCTCTCTCTTTCTTTCTCTCTCTCTCTCACAGACACACACACACACACACACACACACACTTTGCATATGAGGAAACTGAGGCACATAGAGTTGGTTTAAATCACCCAATGTCACATAGTGAGAGGAGAAGAAATCTAAACCTAGGCACTGTGACACCCTACACTTGCAGCCACTGTGATTTACCACCAAAAATCAAGTCATCTGCCAAGGAAAGATACCTACCCTATCTGCAACAATACTACTCCAGAAACAGCAGATAGAGTATTACTCCATGTATTAAAACTTGTATGCATATTCCTATAAATGGAGAGGGAACGTGTGCATGCATGTGTGTGTGTGTGTGTGTGTGTGTGTGTGTGTGTGTGTGTGTGTGTGAGACAGAGAGAGGCCGGGTGCGGGGGCTCACGCCTGTAATCCTAGCACCGTGGGAGGCCGAGGCGGGAGGATCATTTCAGCTCAGGAGTTCGAGACCAGCCTGAGCAAGAGTGAGACCTCCGTCTCTACTCAAAAAATAGAAAGAAATTAGCTGGACAACTAAAAAATATATATACAGAAAAAATTAGCTGGGCATGGTGGTGCATGCCTGTAGTCCCAGCTACTTGGGAGGCTGAGGCAGGAGGATTGCTTGAGCCCAGGAGTTTGAGGTTGCTGTGAACTAGGCTGACGCCACGGCACTCTAGCCTGGGCAACAGAGTGAGACTTTGTCTAAAAAAAAAAAAAAAAAAGAGAGAGAGAGAGGGAGAGAGAGATGTCTAAAAAAATAAAAATGCTCCCGCATATGGTAGGAGTATATAATGTAATTTCAGGTGGTATTCACTTTCTTCTTTGTAGTTTTCTTTATTGTCTGGCTTTTTTAAAAAATCAGGCTGGGTGTGATGGCCCATACCTGTTCTCCTAGCACTTTGAGAGGCCGATGAGGAAGGAGGGCTTGAAGCTGGGAGTTCAAGACCAGCCTGAGAAGCAAAGAATAATATTACCTACCATGGAGAGTTGGTGTGAGGATTAAATCAGATCATATATTTAAGTACTTAAGACAATACCTGGAACATAGTAAGTACTCATTACATTTTAATGATTATTCCTAACTAAATACAGTAAGTTTAAACTTCATAGTAACAGTAAAGAGTTTTTAAATATGAAAGTAGAATATTTTTTCAAATAGTTTTCATCATGATATTTCAAAGCCATACTTTTAATATAAATCATTACTGTTTCTACATATAACTGTATATTTTCTCCATTGAAGCTGGTATTTGTAGGTATCAAATACTTGGTTTGTACTTGTTGACCAATCTATCTGAAGATTTTAACAGAAATTAACTACCTTTTTGTGGAGGCCTGTTTCAGGTTCTATCCTGTGAAATGCAAGCTGCCTTTAATTGAGACTGTTTTACATGGGCTATCTTCATGGTCCATTAGTCCAACTAAAAATCCTTGTTAATTATTAAACTCTTATGTATTATCTGGATTCCTGACACTGCGGATCGAGAACAGAGAGTGTTTGTGCCTCAAATTAAGCTTGTATGCCAATGGAAATATGTAGTTATCAAGAGATTTGAAAAACCTCAAGGCTTTTTCTGTTATATTTAGTTTAGAGAGTAGAATATCTCCTGTTTTGACTGGCATATCTACAATCTGCACAATTGGTTTAAACTTCATTTGGGATTCCTGGTCGCTTGTTTTAGCATGGCGGAGCTTGGAGTTCACAGAATCCTTCTTTTGGTTATTTCCCTGACAAAGTGTCTGGAGGGTACAAAACTGCTGGCAGACCTTAAAAAATGTGGTGACTTGGAATGTGAAAGTAAGTGTGCTTTTTCCCCTTCTTCTTCTCTTAAATTGAGGTCTGAAATGACATAAAATGTTATTATGGACATGCGTGATAAAAAGTGATCATTAATATCATTGAGAACTATTAGAGTTACAAAGTGTAGCTTGTTATAAAAAAGAAATGCTGGAAGCAAAGCATTTTGTATTAGTATTTAATATGAAAATACAAAGGGCAAAGATCAGCCCGATATAGAAAGAAATATATCAGAAGTTATAATGTTAATCCATACCTTAAGAACATTAATCAGCCCTGTCACTATTTTTTAAACATAAATATAATTGATTCATATAACAAAAGACATCAAGCCACTTGATAGTTCTTTATTTATAAAGTCCTTCTACTTTTAGTTTCCATTTCATAATCAGAACCTTCTGATTTTCATGAGTTTTCTAAAAAAATGTTTTTATTTCAAACCATCATGATTTATTCTGTCTAAACTTTAGCAAATGTTAATCATTTCTGTGTTTATTATGTAAAAATGCCGAAATCACTGTTAGAATAGAAATATTTTTATTTATATCATTGAATATAAATCTTCCTTTATCTACTATAAAGAGAAATTAATTTTCATTCTATTGTGGTTTTTTTGTTTGTTTCTTGTGAGACAGAGTTTCCGTCTGTCACCCTGGGTAGAGTGCAGTGGCATCATCATAGCTCACTACAATCTTAGACTCTTGGGCTCAAGCAATTCTCCTGCCTCAGATTCCCAAATAGTTGGGACTACAGGCTCGTACCACTGAGCCCACCTATTTTTTTCTATTTTTAGTAGAGACTGGGTCTTACTCCTGCTCAAGCTCTTCTTGAACTCCTGAGCTCAAGCAATCCTCCCACGTTGGCCACCCAAAGTGCTAGGATTATAGGCATGAGCCACCACACCTGGCCTTCCATTCTACCCTTTAAGAACTTAATTTGTTTTCCGTTATTAGTATTATGGTACAAAATAAATTGCATCCCAACATGTTAGAGTTGCTTTAAATAAATTCTATCATTCCAGTATGTGAAAATTATTTCTAATTTGTAACATGCAAATTAAAAATGCAAAATATTATTAGTATAAACATAAATAATTTATCAGTAACAGTTTTACGAGTAAACACTTTCTGTAATATTTTGGATATGTAATTTAATATGGGGAGAAGTTTACTAGATGATATTTTATAATAACAATAATCTTTTCCTGTACATTTCAACCTCATTTTAGTATCCTTAGAGCCAGACACAGAATATGAAAAAGAACATTCAAATTTATAGTAATTTATAATGTTATTTTAACCTTAATTGCATGACTTAATAAAAACATTTTATTTTACACATTAGTATAACTATAATAGCTAATATGGTGTGTATGTTACTTTGTGTGTTGAAGAGCTGAATTTGGCATATGTGGCTATGATTCATTCTTAGTTATTGGCCTACTATGGGCTGGGTCTGGTGAGTGGGTGTGTGCTGTGCATCAGAGAGGAATAAAATGAAATGTAAAATAAGTTTCTTGCCCTCCAGGAATTTTTGTTCTAGTGAATGATGACAAGACAGGTAAATATTAAGCAGTAAGCTCAATATTAATAATACTGTATAAGCTTATACAGTATAGTAAGGATAATAGGTAATATTGAAGTTGAGAGAAGTGGCAATCAGAGTAGGCTGAAATGATTAGGATGCCTCATAGAGGAAGTAGGAAATGAGTTACGCATGAAGAGGGACAGAGGGTTTCTAGGCTGAGTAAAGAGCAGAAAGAAAATCTCAGAATACGGAAGGGAATGTTGCAGTGAAAAAAAGAACCTCAGTGTAAATTGGGCTCCACCAGAACTGTGTGACCAACCCTCTGAGCCTTAGCTGGAAGCTCATTTGTTAGACTGAGATGAAATTATTTATCTCACAGATCTGTTTTGAGGATTTAATAAAATAAAAATATGAATGTGCTTATCATAATGCTTAGAATATAGTAGGTGGCAGGAAGAAAACTGATCATCTTTTCCTTCCCTATAGACTAGAGAATGATAACGACATATTCCAGGGACAATTGATAAACAAGCTTGATTATAGCCCTGAGTCTGTGTAAACAAATAGGAGTAGGAATAGGAATAGGAGGTCATTTTATTTTATTATTTTTTAAAGATAGAGTCTCACTCTGTTGCACCGGCTAGAGTGCAGTGGCATCGTCATAGTTGACTGCAACCTTAAACTTCTGGGCTCAAGGAATCCTTCCACGTCAGCCTCTCAAGTAGGTAGGACTACAGGCATGAGCCATCACGCCCGGCTAATTTTTAAATTTTTTGTGGATATAGAGTCTTACTATGTTGCCTGGGCTGGCCTGAAACTTCTGGCCTCAAGCTATCCTCTCTCCTTGACCTTCCAAAGTGCTAGGATTATAGGTGCCAGCCCAGCAAGGTGATCCTTTTAAATAGGGAAAGGGGACCAGGTTATGGACGGCCTTGGATATCAAGCCTAAAAGCTTAGACTTAGGATTCTGTGTGCAGTGGGAAGTGTATGTAGGTTTTTGAGGCCATAAATGATATAAAGAAATTAGCATTTGGAAATATTAATATGTAGGATGGATTGAAGAAGGTCAAGATGGAAGGGGCAGAAATAATATTTTAATTTAAAGTGTGTAAGTTTTTCTTTACATGTTTACATAGCTTTAATGAGCAGAGTCTCAGCCACGAGAGATTACAGAGGACCTGACTGCCGATACCTGAACTTCACTAAAGGAGAAGAGATATCTGTTTATGTTAAACTTGCAGGAGGAAGGGAAGATTTGTGGGCAGGAAGTGTAAGTATCTAGTTTTAAAAATTTAATGCAAAATAAATGGCCACCTTGCACGAGGATATTGGCTTATCATCTTTAAAAGAACTTTAAGAATTTCAAAGCGCTGTATAAATATTGAAAACCTTTACCATATTTAAACAAAAAAAAATAGTCATGTTCGGTGGTGGTTCCAAAATTTCTGTAAAAGAGGCTTTTGGGAAGGTAGTCTTGTTGGGCTAAGAGAATGCCTAGAAATTATGTTTACATAGCATGCATTTTTCTTGTTCTTCTTTTTAAGACCAGGTTTCAGTCTGTTGCCCAGGCTGGAGTGCAATGGTGTCGTCATAGCTCACTGCCACCTCAAACTCCCCACCTTAAGTGATCCTCCCACCTCGGCCTCCCAGAGTGCTAGGATTACAGGCGTGAGCCACCACACCCAGCCCACCATGCATAGTTTTTAAACTTAGATTTAAAAAATATATTTGGAGAGACTTTAGGGGTGCTGATGGAGATTATGGGATGGCTAGGCAGCCCCAGCCATCTTTTGGTGCTGCAAATGGTCAAGTTTTGGAGAGTCTGGGATGTTTTAGTTAATCAGATTAAAAGACATATTTTCCTGAGCAAGTAAAAGGCTGAGTTATTATTGAAGAGATCCTCAGAAAGGTTGGTAGCCTAGGGAAGCTAGGCATATGAATTTTTCATGGAAAAAAATAACAACTGGGGGAAACTTTTATTTGGCCCAAAGTCCTAGTACACTGAGATTCCTAGAAGCTTGAATCATCTCTGAATATATTTCATAGGAAAAATAATGATTAATGTTTTCAGTTAGAAGGGTTTATATATTGGATTGTATCATTATTTGTTTATAATAAAAAGATGTTATGGTAAGTAATTTAATTCCAAGCTGAACAAGCATGGTCAACCTGATGCATATATCATTCCCATATTGCCTATGCACCAGATCTCCTTTGTGGAGCCTCTGTGGTCACTATTTGATGGAGCAGATTCTATATGAAATCCTGCTTTTCCCATCAGAGACCGTACTGAACTTGTGATTGTCACTGGTCAGAATTGTTTGCCTGGCCTCCACAACCCTCAAGGTTCCTTACTGCTTAGGGTGCTTTACAAATAATGCCAGTCTCTGTCTTGAATGTGTTGGATTCAGCTGTAAGAAAAATGACACAGTAGGTATCATAAGAAGCAAAGAAAGCATTCTTTCTTGTTTGCTATGTATAAAATAATAGTTTCACACAAAAGCATTGTTTAATGTGTGGAGCCAGGGTGAAGTTTCAGGCACCCTTAGCTTTGTGCATTTGTTGTTTCAGTTCGTGTGGATAGTTGTTTAAGGAACCATACTGAGGACCCATAGGCTGTCAGTTTCCAAATAGCTGTAGCAACTGGGGAGTTAGAAGAATTACAGTTGAGGTGTAATAGTGCTGGATCAGAGGACTGAAATGTTCTTTAAACTTTAACAGGGGGACAAGGGGGTGGCTCAAGCCTGTAATCCCAGCACTTTGGGAGGCCAAGGTGGGAGGATTGCTTGAGGCCAGAAGTTTGAGACCAGCCTGGACAGTGCAGAGAGACCCTCATCTCTACAAAAAATTTTAAAAATTAGCTGATTGTGGTGGTACATGCCTAGAGTCCCAGCTACTTGGGAGGCTGAGGTGGGAGGATCACTTTGAGCCCAATAGTTTGAGGTTACAGTGAGCCATGATAAAAATGTTAACAGGGATAGGAAATTGAGAGTGGTTATGTGAAGCCTTCACTCTTGGGAGACATCTGGCATGTGTTTGAACTGGGTTAAGAAGACGTTTGTGCCCAGGTGCGGTGGCTCACACCTGTGATCCTCACACTCTGGGAGGCCTAGGTGGGTGGATTGCTTGAGGTCAAGAGTTTGAGACCAGTCTGAGCAAGAGAGAGACCCCGTCTCTATTAAAAATAGAAAAAAATTAGCATGGCAACTAAAAATAGAAATAAAAAATTAGCCAGGCATGGTGGCTTGCTCCTGTAGTCCCAGCTACTCGGGAGGCCAAGGAGGGAGGATCGTTTGAGCTCAGGAGTTCGAGACCAGCCTGAGCAAGAGCAAGACCCCATCTCCACTAAAAAAAAATAGAAAGAAATTAGCTGGACAACTAAAAAAAAAAAAATATATATATATAAATTAGCTAGGCATGGTGGCTCATGCCTGTAGTCCCAGCTACTCGGGAGGCTGAGGCAGGAGGATAGCTTGAGCTCAGGAATTTGAGGTTGCTGTGAGCTAGGCTGACAGCACAGCACTCTAGCCCAGGCAACAGAGCAAGACTCTTGCCTCAAGAGGATGTTTATTACTAAGGTAGTCCTAGAAAAGTGGAATGGAACCAAATCCTTCCTAGAGGACTCGTGGACCTTTACTATCTTGATGAATCCATCTGTGGCCTTTTAGAGTTTAAACATCTTATCCGATTTTAACATCCTGAAACCATTGAATATGTCACAGCTCCATCTAGCTTTGCTGCTGCTGCCATTGCCTGGCCTTTTGATATTCCTGTTCAGCTGGTGTAATCTGTGGTCCACCTGGACAAGGAAGGCCATAGAGAATAGTAAAAAGAAGAAAATGAGTAGGTGGACTGGTTTTCCTTCTGAAGTTTGAAATAGTGGCATTTTATAGATTGGCTCTTTGTTCCCTTAAATTAATGCTGTTCTTTTGAATAACAAAAGAACATGATTTCACTCACTTTGTTTTAGATGGCAATTGATAGTCAATTAAAGTTTGTGATTTGGAGTAGGTAAAAACCAAGGACAGAGGAAAAAATTAGGCTCAAGAGTTATTATTGTTTTGATCACTCTTCTTTGATAATCTTTGTTCATCATTCTGTTAGAAAGGGAAGGATTTTGGATATTTTCCCAGAGATGCCGTCCAGATTGAAGAGGTGTTCATATCTGAGGAAGTTCAAATATCAACTAAAGTGAGTAAATTCATTCTCAGTTATTAATTGAATTTAAAATGTATTGGCTAAAACTGTTTTTCTTGGCGTAAGTGTTCATTGGTTATGTAACTTGTACAGTAAATTCATAAAATAGTTGGTCTGAGAATTTATACTAGGAATAGTTTGAGTATGTGAATAAAATTAGGTAAGACAAAGTGGATGTTTTCTGAACAATTAACAGACTAGCAGTAGAGTCTAGTGGTTAAGAGCATGGACTCTGGAGATGGACTGAGTTCAAAGCCAGACTCAGCCATGTATTAGCCTGATATTCCTCAATTTCCTTATCTGTAAAATGGGGGTGTTGAATGTAAGATTATGCTACCTCAAATTTATTGAGGAATAAATGAGTATATGTGATGTAGATAGAACAGCACTTAGTAAGTGCTGTGTGTTACATATTATTACTACGGTTATTGTCCTAAGGACCAAAGTTTATTTCCCCTAGTTTCCCTAGGTCTCATATCTGTCCAACCTCTTTTGCTGTTGGAGTTTTTAATGTGTTTGATAATGTTGGGCTTGATAATAAGAAAGGGAATCAGAAGGGGACTTTTCAATATATAAATTGGAATAGCCATTTGAATGGCCCATTTAATTCAGATTCCAGGTTAAGCCACTTTACCTTAAATCAGGTCAGTGTGAAGCCAGTGTGTCTAGTTAAACAAACTGTCTATATTCCGGCTATGTCCCAGCATAAACTCTGGGATTAGCTGTCTATTTACTGTATAATAACTGGCACTGTCAGTTCTATCTCTAAGATACAGCTGGAGTATATTTTCTTCTCTTCATTTCTACTCTCACCCTAGCCCTAAGCCAAAGCACCATCGTCTCTTGATTAGAATAGTACAACAGCCTTCTAACTGTTCGTTCCCCTTGGCTCCATTTTTGCCCTTTTCTAACCCTTCTCTAAACAGCAATGGATCTTGTGAAAGCTAAAATCAAAACAAAAAATTAGATCATGTCATTGCTTTGGTTAAAAACTTTTAATGGGGTTTCACTGAACCTGGAATAAAGCCCAGACTCCTTACCCTGGCCTCACAGGCCCACGTGATCTGCTCCTGCCCCCGCTGCTAACCCTATCTCTTGCCACTCTCCCCTCACTCACGTGCTCCTGGCCAAACTGGCCTTTGGACTGTTCTTAGAATAGGCAGAGCTCTTTCCCAGCCCAGGGATCTAAACACGCTATTTCTTCTGGTTGGAACATTTTCCCCAAATTCTTCACATGGGCTAGTTCTTTCTTATGTTTTAATGTTTTAGGCCATAGCTTAAACATCAGTGCCTCCTAGAAAACTTTTACAATCAGTGGATTTGTTTATCACCTGGATTGTGGTGACGGTAACACCATTGTATACATTTGTCCAAACTCATCAAATTATATACATTAGTTATGTGTAGTTTTTTTTTGTGTGTGTTTTTTTTTTGTTTGTTTGTTTTTGAGACAGGATCTCGCTCTGTTGCCCAGGCTAGAGTGCAGTGGCATCATCATAGCTCACTGCAACCTCAAACTCCTGAGCTCAAGCAATCCTCCCACCTCAGCCTCCCAAAGTGCTAGGATTATAGGCATGAACTACCATGCTCTGCCTGTGTATTTTTTTGTAAACCAATTATACGTCAATAAAGTGGGAAAAAGTATGCTTATTTGCAAATTAAAAATCAGTGCCTCTGAGAGGCCTTATATGATGACTCTAAACAAATTATTGCTTCTTAATCACAGCTTCTTGTTTATTTCCTCTGTAGCACTTATTGCAATTTACAATCAATCTTTCTTTCTTTCTCTTTCTTTCTTTTTCTTTCTTTTTTTAAAACAGTGTCTTGCTCTGTTGCTCAGGCTAGAGTGCAGTGACATCATTAGAGCTCACTGCAGCCTCAAACTGCTCAGCTTAAGTGATCCTCCCACTTCAGGTTCCCAAAGTGCTGTGATTATAGACATGAGCCACCTTGCCCAGCCTACAATTAGTTTTTTCTGTTCATTACTGTAGAATCCCAACACCTAGTACAGCGCAGGCACACAGTAAGCACACAGATGCCTCACATTCTTATGTCAAGTTCCCTGGTCCCTTACCCCTCAGCTGTCATAAAAATAAATAAATAATAAGTTCCATGGGAAAGAGACACCAAGATGAATCTTTGCATCCAAGAAGTTTACTGAGAAGTACTCTTGGGAATAATACCTGTGAGACACCAAGATGAATCTTTGCATCCAAGAAGTTTACTGAGAAGTACTCTTGGGAATAATACCTGTGAGGAAAGAAAAAGCACAACTGGGCAGACTGAGAAGTTGAACTGTGATGCAGTTGCTACAAAGTCTCAGTTGATTCTGTAAGAAGCCCTGAAGTTAGGATGGGCCTTCAGTGTTGTCCTAAGACAAGAGGGTTGGGCCTTTTACCTCTATAATACTGGCTGCCTCTGGGGTAGTGTAACTTTGGACTGGGCTAAGCTAGTGTTTACTAGAGACAGTTAATATTCTAAGTACTTGTCTCATTTAATCCTCAGAACACCCCTATAAAGTAGGCTCTGTCATTATCCCCATTTTACAGATGAGGAGACTGGGGCATAGAAAGGTTGTATAATTTACTCAATGTCACAAAGTTAGTAGATGGCAGGGTCGAGAGTTGAACCCAACAGTTTGACTCCAGAGTGTGTTCTTACTCACTCGCTAGATTGCAGTGCCAAACAGATTATAAAATTGCAATTCTGAAGTTTGGTTTTTAAAACCCTGAACTTTAGTCTCATTTCATAATGGTAATATCCAAAAAGCAGCATGTATCACTATTTCTAACCTTTAGATTAAAAAAAATGTCTTCATCCTGTTTCTTCTTAATAATTTGGTTGTTCTGCAAGAAGAGCAAGAGTATCCCCATTCCATTGGCTGTATGCAACATCTCAATAAAAGAAGTCTAAATGTTTTAGTGCAATCTTTAATCAGGTCTTCATGGTTTAGAGTCTCTGGTCTGTTTGAGCTGTAACCAAATGCTGTGCAATTTCCCTCTGCCTTAGTCCATTTATGCGGCTATAACAGAATACCAGAGACTGGATAACTCATAAAGAAAATAATTTATTTCTCACAGTTCTGAAGGCTGGGAAGTCCAATATCAAGGTGCTAGCATCTGACGAGGGTCTTCTTGCTGTGTTATCCCATGATAGAAGGCAAGAGGGCAAGAAAGAGAAAGAGCAGGAGGAGGCGGAACTGATCCTTTAATAAGGAACTCACTCCTGTGATACTTAGCCCACTTCTGCAATAATGGAATTAATCCATTCACTCTGCCCTTATGGCCTAATCACCTCTCATTAGCCCTCACTTCCCAACACTGTTGCATTGGGTATTCAGTTTCCAACACATAGTTTTTGAGGACATATTCAAGCCATAGCACCCTTCCTCAAATCACGATACAGATACATGTGCCAAGCCAGTATACTCTCAGGAGGTATAATATTTTGTAGACATGCATGCCTTTTCATCAGACTTTATTTGCAATATATACTGAAAGCATTGATTGTATCTATTTATCAGATTTTTCAACTATTTAATAACAAATAAACCATAATGTAAAAGGCGTTTTATTTTCATTTAGGTTTAGATTATTAACCTCTAGAAATCAGTTGTGATACAAGTGTTTGAGATTAGAAGATTTGATTTCAGTTTTTGCTCTGCTGTTGAGGTAGTTGTGTGGTCTTGGGAAAAATCATAGTAATTCGTTTTAAATGACTTAGGGAGAAACAAGGAGCTTTAGTGCATTTATGTCAATCCTATTTTTTTTCCTTTTAGGAATCTGACTTTCTTTGTCTTCTTGGAGCAAGCTACACATTTGAAAATGAAGATAGTGAGTTAAACAAAGATAATGGTAAAAATATATACACATATGAAGAAGATAAAGACCAAAAATTCAGTGAATATGAAAATGATTTTCATATAGAATCTGGATTTTATGCAACTTCTGAAAGTACTTTGTTTGAAGACCAATTCCCAGCATCAGAGGCTCCTGAAGATACCAGAAGTACCAGTGAATCAAAAGACTGGGAGGAAATAGAAGCTGAAAGAATGGAACAGGATCATATTCCAGAAGAGGATCATGTCCCACCATCCTCATCTGTGCCTGAAGTAACAGGATGGTTTGGATTGGGAAGTGAACAAGCTGAAGAGAAGGCTTTTGAATCAATCATTGAACCTGTACAAGAAAGCTCATTTCATAGCAGAAAAATAGCAGTGGAAGATAAGAATGACCTAGAGGAATTAAATAATGGTATGCACCAAACAGAACAAAAGAAAGAACCTGAATCAGAACTTGATTCAGTGCCAAAGAAACCGTCTGAAGTAGCCTCTGAGTCAGAGCACATTCTTAAACCTCAAGCCACTGGTTGGTTTGGTGGTGGATTTACAAGTTATTTAGGGTTTGGAGATGAGGATACAGAGCTTGAATTATTATCCAAAGAAAGCAATCCACCACTACAAGATGTTCCCAATTCTATATCATCTGATGAAGAAGCCACAGTTCCATGTACAGAAATATTAACGGAAAAAGAAGATATAATCACAAATGACAGCTCAATTCTCAAGCCAAGTTGGTTTGATTTTGGTTTTGGTATACTGGGCTTTGCCTATGCCAATGAAGATAAAATTATATCAGATGATGGAAAAAAGAAAGAAGATGGTGGGGGAAGTAAACATGAATATCCTACAGCAAGTGAATTTGACCCTTATAAGGAACAAGAAATACAAATGATAAATATTATGGAAACGGAAGATCCAATGGATAAGAAAAGAGTCTTAGAGAAAACAGATGCTTCTGATACCTTGCCGTATTTGAAAAAGTTCTTGTATAACCCTTGGAGCTTTCAGAATATTCCAAAGGAAACAGAATTGTCGTTTCCCCAACAGACATTGGATCAAAATAACGTAGTTGAAAATGATGAAACAGAAGAGTTTTCAACTGAAAATTATCCCATAGATAATATGAAAGTTATGGTGTTGGAAAGCAGAAACAGTGAGTCAGGTTGGTATGAAAATATGATATAATTTATCTTATTTTTTTTAACAATTTATTTTTATAATTACAAATCAGATGAAAAAGTCCAGGAATCTATATTTTTCAAAATACTCAGTAATCAATAACAACCATCCTTTTATCAATTTCTGGTTTACTCTGGAACTTAGATCTTAATATTATAAAACAAAATATTAAGAAAAAAACAATGATTGGAGATCTATTGCTATCGCAAGGAGACATTAAGGTATTTTACAATAAATTTTAATTTTAATCAAACTATTATCATAAATAGCATTAAATTTACTCTTTTTTTTTTTTTTTTTGAGACAGAGTCTCACTCTGTTGCCCAGGCTAGAGTGTTGTGGCATCAGCCTAGCTCACAGCAACCTCAAACTCCTGGGCTCATGCAATCCTACTGCCTGAGCCTCCCGAGTAGCTGGGACTACAGGCATGCTACACCATGCCTGGCTATAAATAGGGTAAATTTAAATAGCGCTAAGGCATTTTTTTTTCCAAAAGCAATTTCTGCTCCTTCTGTCTACCTCTACTCTCACCTCTGTCCCAGAAACAATAATTTCCTTTTTTTTTGTTTTTAAAGCAAATCTTTTTAGTATTTATCTCTAGTTTTTGAAATAGAATTTTTATATTGTTCTGCTTTGATTCATCTATTTTAAATAATGTCTATTGACTTCCTATTTTGGTAGATTCCCACTCATTTTTTAGCTCATTTACACTTTTCTAATACAACTATATTTGAATGGTTTTCTTAGAAGCCTAAAGTAACGGAAACTTCAATAATTCAAAATAGTCTTGATTCTTAAATTATATTTTATTCTAGGTCTGTAGTTTTCATTTGTTTTGTTTTTCCTAGGGAGAGAAATGATAATGTGGGTTTTCTTTAACTGTACAAAGTAATAAGGAAACTCAAGCAAAAATAAGGTAAAAAGTTTTTAACTTTCTACCTTAAGGCTCTCAATTCTGGGAGTTCAACAGAGGACAACAGAACAGAGGAGTACAAGAGGATACTTCTAGATGTCTAAGTATCTAGCAACTCCTATCATTAAAAACCATGTGGCTTGTATTGTAAATAAAGAATTATGTAATGTGATTTTCCCATATCTCCATCCTGATGTCTCTATGATGAACAGATTAGAAACTCAGCAAATATTGACCAATAATACAGAAGTAATTAAAGCCTAGAATGACAGAAAACCTTCATAGGAAGAAGCCAACAAGGTTGCAACTCAGGAGGAAATACATTTCCATTAGAACCAGCCAATTTTCCTGAACTTCCAGAAATATATGTAATACTTTAATATTCCCCAAAATGTGAGCTCTCCTCTTGATCAACATCCTCAACCAGCGTGTAGATATTCAGATTCTAATCCTTTTCCAAATAAGAAAGGTGCAGGTATGATGCTTTTTAAAACTAAAAACATTAGAGACCTAGACTAGACTGTCCAGGGCTAATTAAAAGAAAAATTTTCTTGTTCTAAACTTGTTAGATCCTAAAGAAATATTTGTGACAAAGTAGATCACAGTAATTGTAAAGAAAATGAGAGATTACAACAGAACAAAATGAAACAATATCAGGTCCAGAAATACAGAAGATTCAAAAGATAGATACATAAAAATATTGTAGAGCGTAATTATAGAGACTCCTAGGCATCCTGAAAATCATTTTAGTAAATTTTATTTAGCTGGGCACAGTGGTGCATGCCATAGTCCCACCTACTTGGGAGGCAGAGGCGGGAAGATTTCTTGAGCCCAGGAGTTTGAGGTTGTAGTGTGCTATGATCACACCCGTGAATAACCATTGCCTGCCAGCATGGGCAAGATAGCGACATAGTGAGACCCTGTCCTTAAAAAAAAAAATTCATATAGCGATACTAGGAGAATTTCTAAACTTGGTAAATAGCTAAATGACAATAAGGCATTCATGCCATTATATCTAGTTTTGAGAGACTTTTATGAAAATGTTCAGAAATTATTTTAAGTTTCAGAAAAGAAGACATGTCATATATAAATAAAGTGGGCTATCCTAAAACATTACCATTACTAAAAACATTGTAGACTTAGACTGTTAGAGACCTTTTCATTAATGAAATGAAAAGCAACCTGGAATCATGCATAAATTTGTTTTAAAAAAGGCATCATAAAAGAGAGATTTAAATAAAGCCACAGGCCCTATTTTCTGGATATTAGAGAAATGGCTAAAACAGTCAATCTTTTCAGATAATTTCAACAATTCTTTCAGGGAATAACAAATGAAAATTTGCCTTAATTAGAAAGAATGCATAAGAAAGACGAATCACTGATCTTGAATTAATGTTTGTGAAAGGTTGGGACTTGAAATAACCACATTTACAGAAAAATTAATATGCTGATATAGGAATTTATAAAACAGATAAATTAGGGAACAGCTATTTATATTACGATATTAATAACTATTTTACAAAAGGACTCTGATTATGCTTATATAATTAATGAGTTTCCAAAGTACAGTTAAATGTTAAAAATAATTATTTTATTTGACTTAAAATTATGCTAATAAAGAATTACAAAGAAAGGCATATTTGTATGTAATGTAAATCTTTTTTTTTTTTTTTTTGGCTTGTCTCTGTTAACATAATGTACATCTTAAAGCTTAGGTTTAAGTCATGTGAAAATAATACCTAAAACTGTAGTTAAGTAGGAAACCGATATGGGGAGTATTCATTTTTCTTACTATATATTTATTTAAAATGCAGTTTAAAACAATATTTTAGAAGAATCAATAGAGCAACACATAAATTTGAGTATAATTAATGAATAAACCTTTTTTCCCTAATAGCATTAAACATTATTGTAGATCACTATTTGAGTCCTGTATTTACAACAATCCCATTGTATTCAGACTCCTGATTTGATTGTTCTTTTAAATATTAACTCCACAGGTGGTATTATTAAATTACTGTATGTGTTTGCTCAGTTGGGACTTTCATCTTTTAAACAATGCTAAATAAGTGACAGTGTTAAAGTGCTGTGTTAAGAATCACATATTTAAAGAGCAAAATCAGACATTGCATAATTCACTTAATACTCTTCAATATTGCTTTTCAGGACAACACTGATACTTTTGAGACAGAGTCTCACTCTGTTGCCTGGGCTACAGTGCTGTGGCATTAGCCTAGCTCACAGCAACCTCAAACTCCTGGGCTCAAGCGATCCTTCTGCCTCAGCCTCCCAAGTAGCTGGGACTACAGGCATGCGCCACTATGCTCAGCTAATTTTTTTCTGTATATTTTTAGTTGTCCAATTAATTTCTTTCTAGTTTTAGTAGAGATGGGGTCTCGCTCTTGCTCAGGCTGGTTTTGAACTCCTGACCTTGAGCAATCCTTCCGCCCGGCCAACACTGATACTTTTTTAGATATACTTTTTTGGATAATAAATGTATCTAACAGGAATGAAATCTTAAGGGGATCTATTTATTGTCTTATTCTTATAAGCTTACATAGTGCAACAGAGTTGTTCACAGTTACGTTAGTTTTTTATTTTTAATAATTTTTAGGACAAAAAGGCAATGTAGAGAATAGAATTGTATACAGTTGTTTCATTTATTTTTTTAAATTCTTCCTTGGCCAAAGAGTAAAGACTATGTGGTAGGCTGAATAAAGGCCTCTCAAAGATGTCCATGTCTTAACCCCCAGACCATGTAAGTATGTTATTTTACATTATTCTTGTGGTCCCAATGTAATTACAAAGTTCTTTTTAAGGGGAAGGTAGGGAGATCAGAGTAAGAGAGAGAGTTTGAGAGATTAGAGATGCTGCACTGCTGGCTTTGAAAACGGAGGATGAGGCCATGAGCCAAGGAATACAGGAGGCCTTCACAAAGCAGAAAACACAAGGAAATAGATTCTCCCCTAGAGCCTCCAGAATGAACGTAGCCCTGGCAGTACGTTGGTTTTAAGATTTCTGACCTCCAGAACTCTTAAGAGGATACATTTGTATTGTTTAAGCCACTAAATTTGTGGTAATTTATTACACCAACAATGGGAACTAATACCGGCTACAATTTATGTTTTAATGCATTCTTTCTCTGGTGAAGTGTCACAATGACCACAAAGGTTCAAAGAATTACCTGCCTAGAAAACAAAAAGGAAGCCCACAACAAAGCAAGTGTTTTTAAAAAATTACATTTCTCTTTATTTGCAGATATGGTCTCTAAAATAGAGTCACCTGTGAGAATTCATGAAGAAGTACATTTCAAAACCCCATCTTCTAAAAATAACTATGAAAAATCAAAACCATCAGTAGACAGTGAAGGTCTTGTTCAGGTGGAAATAGATAGATCGTTGGAAAATATCCTGCTAAACAGTCAGATGGTTTCACCTGATAATCCACTGTCTGCTCGAAATTACATTCCTCAAAAAGGTAAGAAACAGGTTATTTGTTCTTTAATGCATCAATTAAGGAAGAAATTAGATTCAAAACCTAAAAAATATCATGTTAACATATTTTATTTATAAATCAACAGAAGATGCTTCCGAGTTTCAGATTACGAAATATTTATTTCAAATTGATGTTTACGATTTCATGAATTCTGCATTTTCACCAATTGTAGTTCTTACAGAAAGGGTGAGTTGGCCTTTTTATCTTTTGCACTAATTTTACCTATTTTACTAAATATATGAGTGGCTGAAAAATATGTTTGAGTGACTCCTCTCTATATAAAATTTATATCATGTTTCTCTTTCCATGAAATCTTACATGTAAGACTTCTCTGTACATTAGTGTTTTGTTGCATGGATGTTCTTAACGAATTTTTAAAACCTTTCCTTAACCATTGTTGATCTTGAGCAATGGTCCCCCATTCTTAAAATTAAGGAAAATTATACTAAATAAGTTAATTCAGAAATAATATGAACAAAAAATGAGTCTTAAGCAAATTATTAATATTTGAATGAAGTTGTGACCTCAAAAAGGTATAATGTGAGAATACAAAAGTAACTAATATCTCAAAATTTAACCAAGCTGTAACTAAAATTCAAATTCTATTCACTTTTTCAATTCTTGTAAATATATATATATATATATATATATATATACATACATACATACATTTTTTGAGACACAGTCTCACTTTCTCACCCTGGCTAGAGTGCAGTGTTGTCATCATAGCTTACTGCAACCTCCAACTCCTGGGCTTAAGTGATCCTCCTGCCTCAGCCTCCTAAGCAGTAGAGATGGGGTTTCGTTCTTTCTCAGACAGGTCTTGAACTGCTGACCTCAAGCAATCCTCCTGCCTTGGTCTCCCAGAGTGCTAGGATTACAGACTTGAGCCACCACACCCAGCCATTTCTTGTAAATCTTATTTAAGTGAGGTATTGCAAAAGGAATCAGCTATGGCACTTGGCATATAGGAGGCCTTTTACAAATATTAGTTCCTTTACTCATCTATTGCTACCATTGAAATAACTTATGAAGCACTTTTAAAAAAAGTTTCAGGATATTATGGGGGTACAAATGTTTTGGTTACATGGATTGCTTTTTTACTGCTTAAGTCAAAGTTATAAGTGTGCCCATCACTCAGATAGTGTACATTGTACCCGTTAGCTATGATTTCACCCATCCCCTCCTCCCCCCCTCACCTACATGATTTCCATTGAGTTTTGTTTCCACCTGTGCACATGATTGCTGATCGGTTAGTTCCAATTTAATGGTGAGTACATGTGGTGTTTGTTTTTCCATTCTTGCAATACTTCACTTAGGAGGATAGCTTCCAGTTCCATCCAGATTGTTGCAAAAGGTATTAATTAATTCATTCTTTATGGCTGAGTAGTACTCCATGGTGTACATATATCACATTTTATTAATCCATTCATAATTGATGGGCACTTGGGTTGATTCCACTTCTTTGAGATTGTGAATTGTGCAGCAATAAACATTCTCGTAGCAAGTGTCTTTTTGATATAATGACTTTTTTTCCTTTGGGTAAATACCCAGTAGTGGGATTGCTGGATCAAATGGTAGATCTACTTTTAGTTCTTTGAGGAATTGTCACATTATTTTCCATAGAGGTTGCACCAGTTTGCAGTCCCAATATTTTTTGTCTTCATATACAAAGACCATTTGCACATCTTCTTTTGAAAAGTATCTATTCATGTCCTTTGCCCACTTTTTAATGGGATTATTTATTGTTGTTGTTGAGTTGTTTCAGTTCCTTGTATATTCTGGATATTAGTGCCCTGCTGGATGAATAGTTTGCAAATATTTTCTCCCAATCTACAGGGTCTATTTACTCTGTTGACTATTTCTTTTGCTGTGCAGAAGCTTTTTAGTTTAATTAAGCCCCATTTGTCTACTTTTTTTTTTTTTTGCCTGTGTTTTTGAGGTGTTCGTCATATGTTCTTTGGCTAGACCAATGTCCAGTAGAGTTTTCCCTATGCTTTTTTTCTAGGATTTTTATAGTTTCAGGTCTTACATTTAAGTCTTTAATCCATCTTGAGTTGATTTTTATGTGTGGTGAGAGTTAGGGGTCCAGTTTCATTCTTCTGCATATGGCTCTCCAGTTTTACTAGCACCATTTATTGAAAAGGGTGTTTTTCTCCCAATGTGTGTTTTTGTCTCCTTTGTCAAAGACCAGTTGACTGCATGCAGTATATGGTTTTATTTCTGAGTTCTCTATTCTGTTCCTTTGATCTATGTGTCTATTTTTATACCAATACTATGTAGTTTTGGTTACTGTAGCCTTGTAATATAATTGGAAGTCAGGTAATGTGATGCCTCCAGTTTTGTTCTTTTTGCTTAAGATTGCTTTGGATATTCAGGCTCCTTTTTGGTTCTATATGAATTTTAGGATTTTTTTCTAATTCTGTAGAAAAATGACTGGTATTTTGCTAAGGATTACATTGACTCTTTGGATTGCTTTGGGTAGCATGGGTCATTTAAATAATATTAATTCTTCCAACCCATAAGCATGGGATGTTTTCCCATTTGTTTTTGTCATCTACAATTTCTTTCATATGTGTTTGGTAGTTTTACTTGTACAGATACTTTACCTCCTTAGTTAAATTTACTCCTACATATTTTAGTTTATTTTTTTTGGTAGCCATTGTAAATGGGATTCTTGATTTTTTCTCTGAATAGTTCCTGCCAAATCTAGAATTTTAACAATCTGAGAGGTCTATTAAACACTGATAATACAGATTTGGACAGATGTAGTAAATAGAAAATTTGAGCAATTTTCCAGGTATATTTAGGTGAAAGAGTTTTCTTCTGCCTAAATGTTTCAGGAAATTGTTTCAATTTACTGGTAATTTCAGGTAGATTTTGTACAGAACATACTTTCTTTGTATTGTTCAAGTAATAGGAATCAATGCTACTTTTTATCTATTTCACAATTGAGGAGACTCTTTGACTTCTAACATTTATATATTCTTAAGTAGAATGCTTCATCTATTAGTGGAATAAACAATGGAAATTACCCAGTTCTTGTTCAACAAGTAGCTCCTGATTCAGTATGTTCTGAGAACAAGTCTTACACTACTAATACAGGGAATGAAGATATGGCTCAACAATTGTTTGATTTTCTTCCAAAGGACTAGACCTTAAAGCCTGTGACACTGCCTATTTAATTAAATGGGAGTAACTAGTACCTTTAGCTTTGCAATGGGGCCCCTTAATAAGGGGAAATCAATTTCTAGGTTGTGGACCAACTTTTCTGGTTAGCATATGTCCAATGTTCGTGGATATTTTCTAGTAGCTGTCACAAACACTAACATTGTATGTTCTCCATTTGCTTTAAAGCAGCCCTGTATAAGACTATAAAATCCCATGTCTACTTATGGAGAACAGTCTTTGAATATCTTTTACATGACAGAAATCGTGTACCTTATATGAATAGAGTATAAAACTTTCAGTTTTTTATCAGTTATCAAATCCAGGATTTTTTTTCCAATTCTAGATTTTAAGAGGGTAATGATATGTATGATATTTAGGAAAACATATATACATGCCTATATATGTGTGTGTGTGTGGATACTTTTAATGAGTGAGGTCCATGAAATTGGATTATGGGTTGGTAGTCACAACTCCACTTATAGCACCCCTTTACCACACAAGTGTCAAAACAGGATCACAGCCTGTGGAAACAGCAGAGTGCAGGATGTATTAGAACCTGAAATCCTTCTCAAGGATATGAGGTGGTTAGTAGAACTTTATTTACATGTTAGGATATTTTAATATGAAATTAATATTATCTTAATATGAGCTTTTTAAGAAATGGAATTGAAAGATCTGGAGGAAGAGGTAAGTTTCTATATGACTATTAAGTGTATAGAAAAGAAATTAGGTTTGGACTTTTGTACTGAGTTTGTTAAGCATTATTGTGTTTTTGCAATGGGGGAAACTTAGATTTTTCTTTTTTTTATATCATTGATTCTTTTGTCCATAATCTATGTTTTTAATATTTTGAATGGTAATTCTTCAAAATTGGAAAGGGGCACAGACTGATGGAAAGAGGGCAAAAAGATTTTTGTATAAGTCCTGACAGCTGAAATTAATTCTGGAGTCCCCTGAAAATGTTCAGACATATTGAAGAATTTTTATCAAGTAATACAATGTTCTAATTGAGGCATACATTGTTTTCTAAGAGTCTTTGAAATTCTAAAGATAAAATTTTGATTATGCTTCAAAATTAAAGTCAAAATAGTTTTGACTTTAATAAACTATCCGAATCTAATTTCAATACGCATTGTATATAAGAAGGTTGTGTAATACCTTGTACCTAAAAAATGGAGAATTATTAAGCGATTTCGGGTACTCCCTGATACCGGCAGTTCCTGAAACTCCTTAAGCTGATGTGGCAAAAAAGAAAGAGATAGCAATTTGAGTTCCGCAAAACTAGGCCGCATTTTAGTCCCGAAAATCACTTGCTGTGAACTTGGGCCAGTTGTTGATTTTTTATGCCGTAATAGTTCTGTCGCTACAAGAGCTTACATTAGGAAACTCTTAAGGATTTAAGATTTTGTTCATCTGTTCAGTTCTCTTGGGTGATTTGTTTAGGAAGAAGTACCTGCTCCTTTTTGAGTTGCTTCAGTTAAGACTTGAGTTAGAAGGCAGAATTTGATGAGAATGATTATGCTGGTAAGGAAGACATATATAACGAGATGGATTATCCTTTACACCTAGGTCAGCTAACAAATCCAGCCGTCGGCACTTTATTCAACGGCCCTAAAATAGGGTCCTAAATTTAGAAAGTCTCTACTTTTAGCTCCTCTTCTCAGAGGAAAACAGCACACGCTGGGCCAAGGTCCACTCAGGTCTGACTTAGTATTTAGGTAACTAGGAGCTCATGGAGTGTAAGACAGCTCTGCTGAGTAAGTGCTCAGGTAACTCAGGTGAGTAGACCCCTGGAACCCTCCGTTTGACAGAGGACGACGTCCTCTTGCGTGGCGGAGGTTAAACTTTGACCAGACCACGGCTGACGCGAGACGTCCTCCTGTCCAAAGTCCGGCCACGGTTGGCAGCACGCACTGGCGCGTGCCCCACAGGCCGTATTTCTGAAACGAAGGCAGCCGGCCAGCTGCCCCGGGCCGGTGGGTTTCCCGGTACGACGCCGTCGGGGCTTCCGTGGGGTGCAGATGAAAGGCTCCAGCGGGCTGGGAGAGGAGAGCCCTTGCGGGTAGCTAGGTTTGGGCCTGACGCCGGCCCCGGGCCGAGGGGCGCGCCGCACTCACGCCGCGGGGCTACGCCGAGGGGCCTCCGGGAGAAGCCTCGCCGCCGCCTCGGCCACCCGAGGCGGGTGGGGCCCGTAGCCCTGGCCTTCGGGTCTGTGCGGCCCACACCACAGCGCGGAGGATGAGGCCGAATGCCATTCTCCAGCTCCAAGCCTCTCTCGACTATCAGGGCTGAGTGGCTTCGCAAGGTAGAGCCCGGCCCCTTTAAGAGCGAACCACCGGGACACGTCTACGAACCTCGCGCGAATTAGGCGGAGAAGTTTACAGCGGCCAGCGCCTCCCCGCCTCCCGGTCTCCCCGCCTCCCAGCGGCAGCCTGGCCGAAACCAAGCCGAGGGGTGGGCGGCGAGGAGAGGGTGCTCCGCGGGCTCGTGCGGCACTGGCTCGCACCTGAGCTGCCGCAGGATGTAAAGCGTCACGAAGCGGCCTGGTGAGCAGCGTGGGCATGTGAAGCACGCCGGCGCCCGTGCCCCCCGTCTCCCCCTGCAGCCGGCTCCCATGTGGTCTGCCCCGGTCGCCGGGTGCGGATTCGGGTTCCGGACCAAACGCTGCGTGTTCTTTGCCGCTTGTTGTTGCCCGGCCAGGCCGTGGCCGTGGCTGTGACAGCTAAAGCAGCCGTGTCGCCATGGAAGGGCCCAGGGCTGCCCCTCAGCAGTACTTGGGGCCGGTTCTGGAAGAGCTACGCAGGGTGAGTCCGGGCGCGATCAGGGTTACGTGGCGCAGGGGTCGCGGGAGCCGCTGGGGGAAGGAAGCAGCAGACTAGCTCTGGGGGTCTGAGCCGCAGTGGTCGGAGGTCCTGAGGCCAGTCCTCACCTGCTGCCGGATTCTGGCCCGTGTTCAAGGCAGTAGCCAGGTTCATAGGTGCTTCAGTGGTTTTTGTGTGGTGGAAGAAAACCTGGAGATCCGGAAGGTGAAGAAAGCATTTGCTTAGCTGGACTTTGCAAAGGTATGGTAAAATGTTTCCCCGTTCCTAAAACGAATTATTCCGTTATGTCATTTATTTTGAGCAGGTGTCAGTGACACGTGGTTTCTCCTCCTGTGAGAAAGTTGAGGACCGGTCCTCTGAAATGAGTTCTATTTAGTGATGAAACTTCTCGTTGTCTTGAAAGGACACCTAAGCTTGGGAGGGAGTTGGGATTCTGATTCTGCATTTTCTTTCAATAAAAAATGCCCCTCGGCGATGGTCTACCTTAAGTGAGATTGTTCTTTGCTTCTGTCTGTGTCTTATTTATTTATGTAAAGTCTAGAGATATTAAACTCCCAGTATTCAAATTTGCTTTTTTTCAGGTCCAATTTGTAATAAGGTTTTGGAGATTTTTCTCATTAAGTGTTTATAAGTGTCTTTGTTGACATGTTTAGGGGAATTTATGTCGCCGTGTTTTTAACATTTGCATTAAATCTTGAAAAAGACCGTTTAAAATTTGAGACAGTTATGATTGCTTTCTCGTTGTGTGCATTAAAAAGTACTGCTGCCGTGCTATTCATTCATTTAGTCAACCATAGTTTGTCTAGTGCATGTGTGTATGTATGAAAGGGACAGCTTTATGGAGACTCTAAATGGATTAAGACATAGTTTTGGCTGGTAGCATCATGCTGTCTGTTAAGGGAGAGAAGACAAAAAAAAAATAGTACTAAGTAGAAACTGATGAAGTGCTTACTGAAGCATATGCACAAAGTGCTAAGGAAATTGAGGGGTAGGAGAGATTATATTTTCTTGAATGGTTAGGAAAGTCTTTCCAGGCTGAGCAAATAGCTTAAGAAGAGGAGGCATGAAACAGCATGGTATGTGCAGGGTAGTAGGAGCTGTGTTACTTGGTGTGTGACATGGGCTCAGGGGGTGATGTGCCGTGATGCTTGTTGGAGACATAAGTAGGTTCCAAGTGCTGTAGGTGCTAGAGAGCTATTGAAGGCTTTTCAGTGGTTAGACTTTTGCTTTAGAAAGATCTTCCTGATAGTAGCATGTGGGTTAGATGTCAGGGAAGCAAAACTCGAAACAGGACTTAAGGGAGAGGTAACAGAGCAGTAGGGATAGAGAAGAAGGTATTAAATGGGGAAATAGGAGCTAAGAGCTAAAATGGGTATGACTTTATTGATTGGATATGAAGGGGTCGGGGGCAGAGAGAGAGAGAGGGAAAGAAAGGAGGAGAGAGAAGGAATCTGGAATAACTCCCAGGTTTCTGGTTATGGCAACTTAGTCATTCACTAAAGTAGGGGTTATAGGAAGAGAAGCATATTGTGGAATGAGAGAGAATTTCAGATTGCACATACATCTTTTTGTTCACTGAAAACAATAATAATCAAAACTTAGTATGTATAGAACTGCCAATGGAGAGAGACATGAGAGGGGCAGACAGATTTTGCAAAATTTTCTCTAGTCTGGTGAACATTTTCACCTGGACAATTTTTTTGCTAAATGCCACCACTCTTACCATACTGGCCTGAGGACTAAGATGGCACAATATTGTCTACTTGTTAATTTTATTTTTCATTTTAAAAATTATTTTTTATTGAGATATATTCACATAACATAAAATTAACCTTTTGGGTTTTTTTTGGAGACAGAGTCTTGCTCTGTCGCCCAGGGTAGAGTGCAGTGGCATCATTGTAGCTCCCTGCAACCTCAAACTCCTGGGCTAAGCGATCCTCCTACCTCTGTGCCACGATGCCCGGCTAATTTATCTTTTTTTTTTTTTTTTTTTGTAGTAGAGATGGGGTCTCTCTCTTGGTTAGGCTGGTTTTGAGCTTCTGAGCTCAAGCAATCCTCCCACATCAGCCTCCAGAGTGCTAGGATTACAGGCGTGAGCCACCACGCCTGTAATAACGATAAGTTACCCTTTTATTGTGTCCAATTCAGTGGTGTTTTTGTATATTTGTTATGTTGTAACTATCAGCATAATTCCCGAACAGTTAAATCACCTCACAGAAAACCCCATACCTATTAGCAGTCCCAAAAAAGAAACCTTGTACTTATTAGTGGCTCTAATTTTTTTCTTTATCTTATTTTCTTTCTTTATGAATATATCTATTCTGGAAATTTAATATAAATGGTAAAGCCATATGTGGCCTTTTGTGTATGGCTTCTTTTGCTTAGCATGTTTTTAAGGTTTGTCCATGTTGTAGCATGTAACAGTGATTCAATTCTTTTTATGGCTGAAAAATATTCTATTGTAGGGATATACCACATTTATGCCATAGTTGATGGACATTTGGGTTATTGAGACTTTTTGGCTATTATGAATAATGCTGCTATGTGTATAAGTTTTTTTGTTTTTTTGGGACAGAGTCTCACTCTGTCGCCTGGGCTAGAGTGCCATGGCGTCAGCCTAGCTCACAGCAACCTCAAACTCCTGGGCTCAAGCGATCCTTCTGCCTCAGCCTCCCAAGTAGCTGGGACTACAGGCATGTGCCACCATGCCCGGCTAATTTTTGCTATACGTATTTTTAGTTGACCAATTAATTTATTTCTATTT
>CAUYRT010046070.1:0-10517 GCA_963574885.1 Lepilemur ruficaudatus
AATTAATTGGACAACTAAAAATATATAGAAAAAATTAGCCGGGCATGGTGGCGCATGCCTGTAGTCCCAGCCACTTGGGAGGCTGAGGCAGAAGGATCGCTTGAGCCCAGGAGTTTGAGGTTGCTGTGAGCTAGGCTGATGTCATGGTACTCACTCTCGCCCGGGCAACAGAGTGAGACTCTGTCTCAAAAAAAAAAAAAAAAAAAAGCCAAGCATGGTGGTGCACACCTGTAGTCCTAGCTACTTGGGAGGCTAAGGTCAAGTTTGCAGTAAACTATGATGCGGTCACTGCACACCAACCTGGGTGACAGTGAGACCCTGTCTCTTTAAAAAAAAAAAAAAAAAAAAAGGAAAACAAAGGAAGAAAGAAAGGAGAAACTACGTACTATATTCATATTCAATGGAAATGGTGCACCACCTCCCAATAAAGTTAACCTGTATTTTAAAGGTCCCCTGCTCTGGAATAGGGGAAGGCAAGAAAGAATCCCATGGACATGGACCACAAGTCAGTGTAGTCTCATGACCCCTGAAACCTGTGTATGTGTGCAGCTCTGTGTGAGTACACACACACCTACATCTCCTGGCTCTACCTGCTGAAGGGCCTGGAGAGAGACACCCCAGGAACAACGAACACACTTAGCATATTAGATATAAAAATGAACAAGAACTGGTCCAGAGTAAAGGACTAAGAGCTAAGATAACTAGATGCATTCTCAGACCAGTTCTTGTAGTGGAGTATATTACTGGAACAAACATTATGAGAATACAGATAATAGACTGAGTTAAGTCTACTGCAGTGGATAACTGTATTGTAGGGATGTAAGAGAATGACCTAAGTCATAGGAAATATATAACAATGTTTTTAGGGATAAAAGAACCATGAGATGTATGCAACTTAATCTCAAATGGTTCAATAAACAAAAACCAAAAAAGCCCCAGAGCATTTATGAACACTCAGGAAATGTGACAATAAGCGTGCGTGTGCAAGTGATACACAGTAGATGGGGGCGAAGTGCTGACACTGGATGATGCCAGGTGAAGGAACATGGGTGTTTTTTGCACCATTAGTGCAACTTTCCCTCTGTAAGTTTGAAATTATTTCCAAAGAAAAGAATATCCCTGCTTGACCTTCTTTTGCAGATTCAGAAAGCTGTTCAAATTTCTGGCAGCACTCTTGCTGGTGTGCCTCAGCCACCTTGACGTCTCTGCTTTTTAACCGGGCTTTATCCAGAGCTTTGTTTGAGTTCTCATAGTCAATGAGGGCTTTGGTACGTCTGTATAAGAGATCCTGAGAAGGAAATTAACAGGTACAACATAAAAAAACGACAGAGAATTAGAGTACTAAATACATATCTAAACCAGTCTAACCATGTACCCAGTGCCAATACACTGTCTAAACTGTTAGAAGGCAAGAACCTTATCAACCCCTACACCTCCCTTTCCCATTGTTATTTGATCTCCAGCTTCAACAGGGATGAGCAATTCTGACAGCACTGTTAAGAGCTTTTTCCAGAATTCTTTACATGGCCAGGGGAAAACTCCAACAGAGTAAAAACATCAGAATTTTTTCTCAGCTGATTCAATAACTGTAGGTAATTTCAAAAAACTGAACACTGTATATCAAAACACATGTACAGTTATTGCTGGGCAGTCAAGTGAAATGCTGCTAAAATACAACTGGGCAATGAGATAGTAAGAAACATATAACCCTTCCCTGCAAATCCTGCTTCTGGTAGTCTACTCTGGGGATCCATCTAATCTGAAATAAAAATTCTTCACAAATCTTATAAGCAAAGAAGATACCTCAGTGTCTGAAATTGGCAATTATGATACATAAATGATGCAGTTCTTAAAAACTGGCACAATAATTAAAGCCAGGTGAAACTATCTTATCTACTTTTGTAGATACTCAAAAAATTTAAAGTGAACTCTTAATTCCATGAAAGGAGAAAATAAACTATACATCTAAAATGCATTAAAAAATGTCCAAATATAAGACTAAGAAAACATGTCAAAAGGCAAATTAACCAAAACTAAAAGTACACTATTTGGAAAAAATGCATTTTTACTTTCTGATGACATTTCCCCTTGTTATATATAAGCTTAGAAGGTACAGAATCCTACCTACCTAATTTTATGTTGCCTGATTTAGCACATTTCAAGTAAAATTAACTTAAACATTTTTGTTTGGGGCAATTCAGACAATTAAGAATGCATGTCTAATTCCCAAACAATATTCTGTTTACTGCTTAGTCTTGTTTTTTGTAAGTAACACTTTATGGTTCAGAGTCTACAGAGACAGCTACAATTCGATAAAAACTCATAACCCCCCCCCAACCTTTTCTGCCTCAGAAATAGCCCTTTCTGCATGTTATATCCACATCCAAGAACCTATAATGTCAAAAACTATTACTCCATACAACCCCTACAGTGATGCCAACAATATAAGCTTTAAAGATGCACTGCCACAGAAAGGCCTATCATTTATTTACACAAACACACCTGACAAATTCCTATCTTCCTCCCGAGGATAAAGTAACTTCCCTTTTAAACAAAGGAAATACATCTGCTAACATGAAACTTCTCTGTTCATGGCGAGGTCTTGTACTGCTCCAATGAAGAAAACAACTTCTTGTCTTACCTTTGCAGCCTCTATGTTGAGCATGTAGTATCGGAGAAGCTCTGTCAGCTTTAAATCTTCATCTGATGAGACTCGACCCTCTACTTTCTATTTAAAAAAGTAAAGGTCACCATCAAGGCAGAAATCTACAGATTATATAAAATATGTATTATAAAGACCGACACAAAAATCCTTACCCTAAGTTTTTCAAATAGCTCAGCAACCTTCAATAGGTACCTGAAAACATACACATAATTTTGGTTTAAGGTCTTAAATAAGCTATGAAATACGATCTTATCAACACTCCAAGACGTGCATGAACAAACTCAGATGTCCTAACCTTTAGCACTTTAAAGTAGTGCTTTCATTCCAATTGGCCTAGAATAGTAGAGAATGGTTACAAACTGCACATGCTTACAGTGCCACCCAGTGGCACCTCTCTTGGTGGCCTTTCAGTCATCCTGCCATGTGAACAGAATAATTCTTATTGGATACCAATGCTGTATTAACCAAGGTCAGGTTCCAATGAGCTACTGCTGTGGCCACCACAGCTATAAAATATGCTACTACTTCATCTGTCTTCTGCTGTTAACATGATTTTCCATTTCAAATCAGAAGTAATACCACCTGCTCTTTCAAGCCTAGGTGTTAAACAAAATACTGTCTTACACCAGAAATGCCCAGAAGAGAGAAACTGTGAAAAACATATATAAAAATAAGTGCAAGACCAGACTGAGGTGATTACAGTATTTTCACGACAACCACAAACAAACCAATGAAGTCCAGGGCACTGAGGCAAAATGACAAGCACCAAGTGCCAAAAGATAAAAGGTAAATTTCTCTCAAAGACAAGTCCAAATTAAAACTGAGACATTTAAGTTTGACAGAAATAAAGGCTTTGGCAACAGCTATCAAATTTGTTCATCTACAGAAGAGCTTTCTAAGTCCCTGCTGTCTTTAAAGTGTCTTAAGTACAGAGGATACAAGACTTGAGAGCTGAAGACTTTCCTTAATGAGCTTGTATCTCATCTCCAAAGCAGAACTGAAACTATGTAGCCATTACTCATTATTCTTATAAGTATACCACTCAGGAGTCTTCAATTAAGTAATGGCAAATGCTTTTCCAACAGAAACTTACTTTTTGATGACAGTGGGCTCTTCCAAAGCCAGGCTATGCAAGCAGGCTGCAGTGTGGATATAGTCATCAGCAACATCTGTAGAAACAAGGACAGCCCTTTTTAGAGGAACAAAGCCAGGCACATGAACAAAGCTCTAAGTGACTAGGGAATGAATGGTACTTACTTTTATGAGATCTGGTCATTTTGTCAGCTTTCACACAGGAATCCTTGATCCTGTTGTAATAATTAATAAGGAAGTTCTTCTCTTGCTCAAAGAAGTCATCTACCTCCTAAAAGGAGGAAAAAAGAAATTTAAGAACTAGATAATTCAAGAATGTGAATATGTATTCTGCATTAAAAGGAATATTCTGACAAACTCATGAATAAAAAGTCTAACCTTTACAGAACAGGGAATTACACAAATTTATAATACACTATTTCATAACCAACTCTGGTAAAAATCAAGGGCTGGCAGAAATTGTCAACAGAGGGAACCATTTTGAAAAATAATTTGGCAATGGCCAGTAAAACCCTGGTGGTACCCTACAACCCAGAAATTTGTACCACTGGTGCAGTGGTTCTAAGTGGGAACCTGCCACCTAGCCTTGGATACCTGCATCTGTGTGTGTGTGTGTGTGTCCCCCGCCCCACCAATTTGGTTGGTTTCAGACAGGGAGGCAATACTGACATCTGATAGGCACTGGCCAGGGATGCCAAATATCCCATAATGCAGAGGTCCCCAACCTATGGTGAGTTGTATAATTATTTCATTATATATTACAATGTAATAATAGAAATAAAGTGCACAATAAACGTAATGTGCTTAAATCATCCCAAAACCACCCTTCCCCTGGCCCCTGGTCCATGGATAAACTGTCTTCCATGAAAATGGTCCCTGGTACCAAAAAGGTTAGGGAGCACTGCATAATACATAGATAGAGGACAGTCTCAAACATCTTAAACTGGGCCAGGGGATAGTCCAAGAGTTTCCAAATTTCTGACAATGTCCTTTCTACTTAGCACCTGGATTCTGGACTCCCTATTCAAGTCGTGGACTTACAAAGCCAGACACCAGGTATTAACTATTATATAAAGCTAACTTAGTTAAAAAGGAAAGGGAAGGCCAAAGGAGTGAAGAAATAGATCACACCTATGAGAGTAGTGAGACTTGCATATTAATTTTTATTTTCTATTAATAAAACAGCACTATTCAATAGAAATGTATGAGCCATATGTACGATTTAAAAATTTTCTGGTAGCCTCACTATGAGGTAAAAAGAAACAGGTAATAACACCACAGCATACATAAAATATAATCATCTCAACACAAAAAAGTCTATATTCACTTAATGTTCTTTTCTTTGTATTAAGTCCTTAAAATCCAGGATATAAATAAAGTTTAAAATTCAGTTCCTTAATTGTGCCAGCTAAGCTATATGCTAAGCATTCACTTGTCACCTCTGGCTGGTGGCCACCACAGTGAACAGTATAGTTCTGGAGAATGCCATAAAACAATCTCACAGCTTATTTTCTCTTTAAAATTAATTGAGTAACCTCTCTCGTTACAGAAAAATGAAGATTCAAGCAAGTGTGGAAAGGTTCCTGCCACCTCTCTGGGGATCATGAACAAGGTGCTTTGTGAAAACTAAGTAGATGAAAACTGTCCAAAATTTAAAGAAAACTTACATTTCTTATAGGTTAACCATTTGTATCACAAATCATCTCTTCCAATGACATAAAAGGTCACCTATTCCTCTAAATGAAGAATTTTCTCAAACAGCGAAAAGACACTTACCTTAACTCCAGAAAAAAGGACTTCATCAGCACTTTTCACTACACTTTTAAAAAAACCACCAAACATCTCTTTGGTATTTTTCCGTCTAACACTGAGCTAAAGGAAAAAAATTCCAAAAGAACATTTTATCGTATTTTTCTAGGTTCTCTTAAAGAAATTATGATTAACATTCTAAGTAATTCTTTCTATTAGTATACGCACATGCATAAGATACCTTTAATTCTCTCTTAACTACCAAGTCTAAAACATATAATATGTGGAAAAACCTCCTAAACACAGGCCACCTCATTCTAAAAGGCTAACTTAAGAGACATTTTGAAAAACTGTCTACACACTGAGTCTCAGTGGCCTGTAAATCCGTGGTAGAATTATTGTTCTGTTCTATCCACACTGTTTGTTAAGCTTCACCAGACAGAAGACACTGAAGAAATTTCTAAGTTGGAGCTTTTCTCACGTATTAAGTAGCAAGAAAAACAAACAAATAAACAAACAAACAAGCAAACATATAAGTCTCCTTTCTACAAAAAAAGTAGCCAGGAAGAAAACAGCCAGGTGCCGTGGCTCATGCCTATAATCCCAGCAAATAAGAAGGCTGAGGCAGGAGAATCACCTGAAGCCAGGAGGTCAAGACTAGCCTGGGCAATAGATCGCGATCCCATCTCTACAAAAAATTTAAAAATTAGTTAGGCACAGTGGCACACCTCTGTAATCCCAGCTACTTGGGAGGGTCGCTTGGGGCCAGATTTTGAGGCTGCAGTGTGCTGATTACTCCATTGCACTCTAGTCTGGATGACAGAGCAATACCCTCTCTCTTAAAAAATAAATTTAAAAAAAGATCAATTCTGAGGGAGAAAACTAATCTTTGGGAGGGTAAAAAAGTCAAAATTTTCTTCAAGCAGAGTTTTACAAAAATGACACACAATGAATCTATTGGCTGGGGAAAGAGCATCTAAAAAGTTTCCACTACATAGGAAATTCAGAACTTACAGTCTATTTTTCACAAAGTATAAAGCATGTTGTTAGTGTCTTAAAACATTTTAAACTGTATCATGGAAATGAAATTAAAATGTCTTACATCCTGATCATATTCTAGGAAAACATGGAAGTTGCGATCTTTACTGAGAACAGGGTGAGAAGAAAGCCGCTGAAGAAAGACTTCATGGGAGGATACAGTCTTCTTAAAGACAGCGAGATATTCACTGAAAAGAGACACACACACAGCATTCAGTTGGCATGGCTCAATACCTGACCAACACCGCTCTCGCTAACCCTATGGTTCTGCTGGTGCCACTACTACATGAAATATGCAACTGGACTGAAACAGTATTTTGGTATAACCTGGTATCTAGTTAGGTAATAAGGCAGTTGCCATTTTGGAATCTGTGGAATGAACCAATGGAGGAAAAGTGATGTTGCAGCTGGATTTAATGGGTCAAGTTTGAGAGCCCCTAAAACTACACGCAATTACTGCTATTATTTAGCAGCCACAGAACATTCCTTTCTATAGAACAATGAAATCCCTTTAATTCTTCCGCCATGTACACAGTGTGAGTCTAACAAGGCTTGAAATCAGCAGACATTATAAAGCAGCTTTATCTAAATCTAGACATTAAAGATCACTTTAAACCTCCCAACTGTAGAAACTTGGGTGTGTTGTGTTCAGTGCTTTACCCCTAGAACTGGTCATGAGAGGCACTCAGGTGTGTGCTAAATGACTCAATACCTGGAGTGTGAGCATTGCCCTAGATAATATGGACTTGGGGCAGGGCAGCTGATGATGGAAGTAGGGAGGGGTGAGTGTTTTTGAGCCAAGAAAAGAATGTGCAAAGATGGTGTAAGAAGAAACTTTTCAAAAATCCAATTTTGTTTGAAATAATTAAATTACAACCAGATTTTAATATGCAGCCTATAGAGCTGGACTTCTTTTTGAGACAGGGCCTCCCCTCTCTGTCACCCAGGCTAGAGTGCAGTGGTGTCATCGTTGCTCACTGCAGCCTCAAACTCCTGGGCTCAAGTGATTCTCCTGCCTCAGCCTCCCAAGTAGCTGGGAGTACAGGCACGCACCAGCTAATTTTTCTATTTTCTGTAGAGATGAGGTCTCACTCTTGCTCAGGCTGGTAGGGCTTCCTCTTTCAAGCCACCAATGTGGATATTCAGAATGCTGTTTTGTAACAGCACTCACTACAATCTAGTCTCTCCTATTCTAGTAACCAAACTGCAGAAGAAAACTCTGTATGTCATGAGCAAATTAAAAAGTAATTTCTAAAGACACAAAGGTTTATTTCTTCACTATGCCAGACAAGTATGGACTAGACTAGTTTTTTACGGGGAAAAAAAGGTCTATCTAACAGTGTCAATGGCTTCTGAACTCAATTTACAAAAACAAAGACCATGTCCCACCCACACTCTGCAAAATGTAGTTTTATGAAACACACTAGGCAACTAATTAACAGCTATACTCTTAATTAGGTTCTTCTACTTACTTCTGTACACAGCATCATTATTCTACTTCCCAAAAGACAGGGCTGGCGGGGCACAGTGGCACACATAGCCCTGTGATCCCACCTACTCAGAAGGCTGAGGTGAGAGGATCACTTAAGCCCCGAAGTTCAAGCCCAGCCTCAGCAACAGCAAAATCACGTATCAAAAAATAACTGAAAGATAAAGCCCACCAAGAAAATCCACTTACGCTTCCAGTTCTTGTTTCATCTTGGCAAATTCTTCTTTGGTCATAGACCCTTCACCCTCTCCCAATTTCTGCATCTTCTCTCGAGGGCTGTCAAAGTCGGGCTTTGTAGGAGCAGGCGGAATCTGCAGCAAAGGCAGGTTAACTCATCAGCCTCCTAGCCCAGTAGCAATGTTCTAGTTTGTGCCATATGCAACTCCTGTCAGTTTTGGTGCATAGGAGGCAGCTACGTAAGAGAGGCTGTCTAAATACTCCGTTTTTCTCTTAACCTTATTCCTTCTAGCCATTTAAAAGAAGCGGTCTCCTCAGAGTTGGCACTCATTTTGACTGCAATAATTTGTTCATTTTACCTGTTACAGACAAGTGGTAGATCATAGCGATGTCTATACTGCTTCAATATTGGCCTAAAACTAGTACCATCAATGCTAAAAACAAATGATTAACCATCAAGATTATGAAGTCTCCAGGCTTCAAAAGGAATTTCCTCTAATTCCAAAGGATAATCAAGATTTTAATTATGAATGAACAGAACATTCCTAACCACAAGCTTCAGTACTAATTTTGTTTAATTATTAAGCAGACATCATCTGGGCAGATTCCTCAGTATGCCCGGCAGTACAATAAAAACATACTTCAATCTCCCTTAAAATCGCCCAACTCTGGGTTCCTGCAGCCAAGAATTAACTGAATAACTGCCTCTTTACTCCTTGAGCACTTTTGAGAAATCTCTTCATATGCTACTACCAGTACTGAGGTTTCCTGGAAATCAATTTTACTGCACTAGGAAGAAAACACCAGAGAAAAAAAACCACACCTAAAGATAGGTATAACTTAAATCATTAAACTGTTAACCCTCTTACAACGTATAGAACGTACATTTCAACTCATAGCTATAATATATTCTTTACATATTTTACACTTTACCAGTAACTGAGTTAGCAAATATCCTAGTAGGCAGATGAAAACAAACTTTTCTCAATCCACTATGGTGCGGGTAGAAGTCTCTTTAAAGAAAATGAATAGCAAGGTAGAAGAAAACTAGCGTAATTATTTGATTTTTCTAAAGTGTACTCACAATAAGCCCAGCATAGTCTGTCGTTTCAATCAGAGTGTCATGTAGCCACACAAAGTCCTCATGTTGCCTTGTAACAGAAAACTCTGGGCTCTGAAACGTGGGCAGTGTGGTCTGTAAAGAAAGGAGGGACAAATTAACTGGTAACCATTACTTTTAGATTAGGTGGCTTGGGTTTCCTGGGCTCAACAATGGAACAATTCTCAATACAACATCACGATAAGGTCCAATAAAGAACAATGCAGTAATATACGATCTCTCTCCACCACTATTAAAGTCTCAACTAAGATTCAACCTAGTCTCTAAGGAATCTTTTCACAAAACTTCACCTTTCTGAAGCTTGCAATAAACATCCAAAGAGGCAAGCGTCTACTAGAAAAAGTTAAGTTCCACGAAGTTAACCCTAATTCTATTTTTGAAAAAGTCTGAACTTAGCCCAGTTATGACAAAAAAGAAAAGTATATTATTGTCTAAAAAAAAATCTTAGCTACAGATTACTATTGCTCTGGAAATTGTCCTTGTCTTCCCTTTTATTCTACTGAATGCTTATTTCACCTTCTTTGATCAGGTTAATCCACGCAGAGAATCATGTGGGCAGTCTTTACACAGTCTCCTGAATAATTGAGATATCCTAATCAAGCCACCATTAAGGAAAAAACTGTGTGGAGGAGGTCCTTCCCAACTTAGTAAATATGAAATACAGGCCACAGACAGGTATTTCCCTTAGATGCAAATTAAAAATAAGGTGGAAGATTTGAGCTGCCTAGGTAGATGGTCCACCTACTGCATCACCTTGCCTGGTACACTTTCCCACGGAACAGAGTACAAGACGCACTAAAGGCCGGGCGCGGTGGCTCACGCCTGTAATCCTAGCACTCTGGGAGGCCGAGGCGGGAGGATCACTCAAGGTCAGGAGTTCGAAACCAGCCTGAGCAAGAGTGAGATCCCGTCTCTACTAAAAATAGAAAGAAATTAATTGACCAACTAATAATATATATAGAAAAAAAATCAGCCGGGCATGATGGCACGTGCCTGTAGTCCCAGCTATTCGGGAGGCTGAGGCAGAAGGATCACTTGAGCCCACGAGTCTGAAGTTGCTGTGAGCGAGGCTGATGCCAGGGCATTCTAGCCTGGGTAACAGAGTAAGACTCTGTCTCAAAAAAAAAAAAAAAAAAAAAAAAAAAAAAAGACAAAATAAGAAGTGCAATACAAACACCCCTAGGGCT
>CAUYRT010046071.1:0-12676 GCA_963574885.1 Lepilemur ruficaudatus
AAAAAAATTAGCCAGACATGGTGGCACATGCCTGTAGTCCCAGCTACTCGGGAGGCTGAGGCAGAAGGATTGCTTGAGCCCAGGAGTGTGAGGTTGCTGTGAGCTAGGCTGATGCCACAGCACTCTAGCCCGGGCAACAGAGTGAGACCATGTCTCAAAAAAAAAAAAAAAAAAAAGAAAAGAAAAGAAAAAAAAAAGAAAAAGAAAAAAAAGAAATATCACTGTGAAAACAAATTTTTATCTCCAGTGGTGGATTTTTAAATGGAATTTACAATACCATTCACAATAAGATCAGATGTTTCTCCTTCAAGAGAATACTCTTCTGAAATCTGAACTTTGATTCCATGATTCTGATAGAAAAAATTAAACAGTTATTTGAACTTTTTAAAAACAAAATAGAAAGAGTTTATCAATTGTAAACTCCCTGAGAACCTATATTTTTAAACATATCTTTATTTGGTTCTCATAATTAAATGCTAATTTGGCAGTTAGCTGGGTTCCGTTACCCCCTGAGAATTTTGAAGATATAATTCAATTTTTTTTACATCATCTCATGTTTCAGATGAAAAGTCTAAGTTTAGAGTTTTTCTCTTTACTCCTAATGTTCAGAAATTTTATCAGGTTATGCTTAGATTCAGGGCTTTAGTTGTTAGTCCTGTTTAGTACATGGTGGACCCTTTCAATCTGAAGCCCCAAGTTTATCTTCAGCTTGAGAAAATTTCTTGAGTTATTTCTTTGCTTATTTCTGATATCCCTGTACTCTCCTTCTGGAACTCCTATTAGAGTTTGAAACTAATACTGAGATTCCTAAGTCTGTCTTCTTTGTCTCTTAATTTTTCCTCTCATACTTTTATCTGTGTGTTGTTCAAGTGTGTTTTAATGTTTTGGCTCAATCTTCCAGCTTTTTCAACCCCAGTGCCTTGTCTAAAGAGTATCTCATAAGCGAGCTCTCATAGCAAATGTCAGATTCAGACGCTCTAAAACCCAGGACTGAATAAATAGCTCTTCTATTCTTTAATCAGTTTCCTGTCCCCAGTTTTCTCTCCCAATTTCTGTAGCCTCTTCTCTTCTTTTTTCCCTTCCTTTGCCTTCTCCCCTCTCTCTTCCTCTCTCTCTCTGTACCTTTAAAAAATTTTTTTAAACAATGTATCATTTACATACAGTAAAATGGATAAATCTTAAGGGTTCAGTTCCATCTTTGACAATTATATATGTTTATATAGCCTCCATCAAAATTAAGATATAGAATATGCCCCATTACCCCAGAAAGTCTTCTAGTGCAAATTTATAGGCAATTCACTTCTCCCAGAGACAACCAATGTCTGAGTCCCATCACCATAGATTAGTTTTGCCTATTCCAGATCTTCACATAAACAGAATCACACTGTATGCCGTTTTCTGCATGCCTGGCTTCTTTCACTCAACATAATGTTTTTGAGATTAATTTATGTTGTGTAGATTTCCCTTTTTTATTGCTGAGTGATATTCCATCATATGACTAGTCCACAATTTGTTTATCCATTATCCCTTCAATGGATGGTTGGTTTGTTTCCAATGCTTTGTATAGTATGAATAAGACCACCTTAGTATTCTTGTACCAGCCTTTCTGTAGACATGTTTTCATTTCTTGTGAGTAAATATCTAGTGGGAAAGCTGATACAGTCACTGTTCTTGATACTATTGTGAGAAGTTTTCTAGGGAAACTCAATTTTTTAGAGCTATCTGTTTTCATTTTCTCAGCTTAGTAGTGTTTCAATTTCAATTGGTTGCTATTTGTCTCATATCTACCGCTTATCTCTCCCTGTTCTATAGGTGGCTCTTCTCTCAGTTTTCCCCTTCCATTGTGAATTGATTTTCTTAGTTCTTCTAGTTTCTCAGTAGAATTTAGAGAGAGAAAAAAAGATAAACACAAATGCTTGGCTAGCCACCTTGAACTGAAGCACTATAATTTTATTTCTTAATTTTATTTCCTTTTACATAAACCAAAGGAAGTTCTGTTATTTGTGCTGCTCCTTAATTCATTCTCCTCTTCGTATGGTCTAAAAGACATTGATCTTTGAGGTTGTGGGACATCCTCAGATGTCACGAGAACTATTCATTCAGTTAAGAAGACTCTCTTTGGGTTTTAAAGCCTCCAAAGGAAATAATCTCAATAGCATCTTCTATATGTCATACAAGTATTTTTTTAACAACCCTTAATATCAGAACATCTTATGCTATATCTTAATTTAATGTGCACTTTTTTTTCCTTCCCAGTGTTCATGAGTAGGTGGCTGCTCTCTTTTCAAGAAACTTCTCTTGCAGGAATTGAGATTAATATGTAATAGCTCCTCTGTCATCTCCAAATTCAATTATCTCAGTTTCTTTAACTTGTCTTCATTGGTCTTATTTTATAGCATTCTAGTGCTTTCTGTGGTTCTATTATTTCTCATCTTAAGAGAACATCTATTTTTTTTTTGCAACTGTTGGCTCAGGATTTTGTTATTTGTAAAGAAAAGAATGGCAATGAAGCCCCTTTCTTCAGTGACAACTAAGGATGTCCCTCTGTTTGTATTCATTCCTCAAAAGACAGGGGATAATTTAGGGAATGGGGTGGAGGCATCATTGTAATGCCCTGATTATATGCAGTGATTCCAAAGAAACAGGAAGGGAGTATGTTTTTAAAGAAAGATCTCATTTTGCATCTTATTTAAACCTTATATAATCTCCTTCTGCAAGAACTTCATGAGAAACTGTGAACATAAAATATATAACACTTAATTTGTTTCCTTTTGTGGCATACAAGTCAAGAGGGTAGATCAAGTACATTGCTGATAAAAACCATATGCCAGTGCCCAGTGTTCCTCTTGGGACTAAGCACTCGCTGCCCACTGCGGTCATTGACTGGATAATGCACCCTTATAGCTCTTTCTCTTTCCTGCCTTTCTTCTTCCTCTTCCCCTACCAGAGATTTCTGGACTCGTCCTTCAAATATTAGTATATTACTTATTCTTTTTCTCAGTGTCTGCTTCTGGGAAAGCTCAAACTAAATGAAGTGGTACCCAAGCTAGTCTCAGGAACAATGAATACTTTCTAGGTAGCAACAATATGGGAAGTCTCTGGAAAGGTACAGAGTGACCATGAGGCACCTGCTGCTTACTCTCATTAACAGTGATGAATTCTGTTAGCCTCAGAGAGAGATATGCTACAGGCAGCAACAGAATCGGGCCACCCGGTTCCCTCCCAGAGCAATCGGAAGAGGAGAATTCCAGAATTGCAGGGATGGGAAAGGTCAGGCATAGGAAAAGCCTATAAATTCCTGAGCTTAGAGCTATAACTGGTCCTTTCTCTCCAGGGAAACTGATCCCATGGTCATTTACTATTTTAGGTGGGAGGATGAGTGACAATGGGGAGTCCTCGGAGGTGTGTGGGATTGTCATCTAATGCCTGCAGTAGGCAGAGGCCAAGGTGCCTTGATAAATACAGTTTAGTATCAACTCCCCAAGCACAGATCAGCATGCGTCGCTGGAAAGTTATTTTTGTAAACCGAGTAGAAGTAAAAACAGTAGGTTAACTACCCCTTCTTCCTGTTGGCCTGACCCAGGCACATTTTAATAAACCGAGTCATGTTGCACAGAGTGCTATCTGTGGCTGATACACCTCCACTAGAGAGCAACCCCCAGCTCTCCTTGGAAGATATGGTACTGCCGTCACATGGAATAGAAGAGTTTTATCTTCAAGTTTGGGTGTCTGAGCTGCCAGACTTGTAGTTTTGGGCACCCCAATCCTCATATATTCAATAGTAGTGACCTGGAAAAGTAAGGTTGACTTTGAATGTGCTGGGCCAGGCCACGTCCTGCTGGACAACACATATTTTCAAATATAACAATGAATCTGTATGACGGATGCAGAAAAGCTGGAAATGATGTCATAGCCCACCCAGGTGTTAACTTCCTCCCACAAGCATCCAGAGGGAATACTCATGCCAGGGACAGAGAAACAAATAACATACCTTGACTCACAGGTCCCCCTTGAGGATAGTGATGAGGAGAGGAGAGGAAAAGCATCAGTCATTCTGTTTCAAATTTTTTAAATATCGCTTTATTGAGATGGGATTGACAAATCATAAGCTGTACCTATTGAAAGTGAACAATTTGACAATATTGACACTTGTGAAACCAACAGCATAATCAAGATGATGAATAAATCTACCATCTCCAAATATTTCCTGGTGTCCCTCTGTGATCCCCAGCAATTTCCAGGCAGCCACTGATCTGCCTTCTCTTACTATAGATTAGTTTTGGATTTTCTAGACTTTTATATAAGTGGAATCATAAACAATACACAGCATGCTATGGCTTATTTGTTCATCTCATGGTGCGTCATCCTGTTGCTTTGTGCATAGAAAACTTGTTCCTTTTTACCGTCAATGAATATTCTATTGCATGGATATACCACAATATGCTTATCCCCTGGCCCACTGAAGGACATTTAGGTTGTTTCCTGTTTAGGAACATTAAAATAAATATGCTATGATCATTCAGGTATAAGTCTGTATGCAAACATATGTTTTCATTTCTCTTGGGTGAATACTTCAGAGTAGAACAATTGGATCATATAGCAGTTGTGTGCTTAGCTTATGAAGAAATCGTGGGAATCTTTTTAGTGCACTCACATAACATGTTCAGGATCTACACTCAGGGACACCCTTGACAAACTTTACAGAATTTGGAGGTTGAATCCAAGGGTGATATTTTCCTACAGTTAAAACATAGGTGTGTGATCTACAGTATATTACGAAAAACTGAAGGAAGGAGAGAAGATACTGTCTCCTTGGAAAGAGTTCTCTTTCTTTTCAGAGTTCCCAAAGTGCAAAAGTCTCATGGGGCTTAATTCCCCAGGTGAAGGTGGTAACAGGGATGGTGGTGTTCAGAGTGGGGATGGGGAATGAAAATTAGGTGCTGGGCAAGAAAACAGGTGAGAAAAGTGTCCCAGCAGAAAACTCAGCTTCCTCCGTGCTGCTGCTATCCAATGTCCCTTCATCTTCTTGTCCCCACTCCCTGCCTGACCGCAAATTAAGAAAACCAGAAATAGATTTTGTATCTCCTGCCTTGGGCCTCATTACATTGTGACTTAGCAATCCAGTATGGGTTTTGAGCCCAGAATGAACGGAAGCCAGGTTTATTGCTGGAAACTTTCAGATTCCAGGAAGCAGAAAGAATAGAAATGAAAAAGGGGAGATCTCGTTAGGTGTTTCTAATTCTTAGCCCGGGAAATGAGTTGAGGAAATTCAGACCTTCTGGACACGCTGGACCTTATGGGAGTGCATATTGTCAGTGACTCACACAGAATTCTCTGGGACCAGCAGGCTACCTGCCACACATTTCTCTCGTGATAAAAGAAAAAAAGTGCAGAAAAGCAAAGGTGGGCCCAAATGCACAAGGATACTTTGCATGGGTCACACCTGTTAACATCCCATCAGCCAAAACAAGTCACAATGTTTGACATTGTCCCCAAAGAGTGGCCATGAGCTTTGGAGTTTTGACTCCAGTTCTGCTTCTCACCTGTGTGCCCTTAGGCAAAATTCTTACATTTTTCCATGCTTCTGTGTCCCATTCAGTAAATGAGATAATAATAGCTACAGCCCCGGGCGTTTATAATGTTGTAAGGCCTGTCTGTGGCACACAGTAATGGTTTAACTCATGGGTGTTGGTATTAGAGCACTGTGTGACCTTGGGCAAGTCACTGCAACTTTCTGGATTTCATTTTCCTTCACTAAATCCTAGGGGGTGAGTTCTATTAATTTTTGAACTTCATCTTCAAAACTGATGGTAGTGGTGGTGATGGTGGTGGTGGTGATACCAAAGCCAACATTGAGCACTTACTCTGTGCCAGGCACTGCTATTAAGGACTTTATATGTGTTTACTCCTTTAATCCCCATAATAGTCCAATGAGGATTGTTTCCATTTTGCATTTGAAGAAACTGTGGCAGAGCAATGTCAGGAAATCAAGGTTTGACATCTGATTGTTCCGAGCACCTCGTGTAGAGGGAAGCATGTTTCAGAACTGACGTGGTCCAGGCTGGCTCCATGCAGCTGCCTTCCACTGAGAAGCACGTGCTCTGCCTCATGCCAATCAGTGATACTTCCCAAAAGGCTCTTCTTAGCTTCTTGTCCTAAGTAGGAGAAGGCAAGGAAAGAGCAAGGGCAGCTCGAGAGAGAGACTGGGGAAGCAGCTGGACTCCCAGTTGAACAGAATCTCCTCTTCTCCCCAACACCATACAACAACATCCAAGGAGGCAGATGCCTGGGGAATTTCATTTCCAGGGGGACCCAACCATCCAGCGGGGCTGTGTCATGAAGCTGCTCATCCTGGCTCTGGGGCCAGAGTCGGGCCAAGGGGAAGGGTGAGGCCCAAAGAGCTCTGCCCCTGAGAAATTAGAGCTGGAAAAGAGACCCGGGTGTCACCCTGTGGGTTGCTCTGCCCACACAAGATTCTGCCCCACCAAATGTTGTTTCTGAGTCAGGACACTCATGTCCATCTCTTTCCACCCTGCTTCTGAATGGTCTCCCTTTTCCTGCTTACAAATCATGCGCTACATGGTAGGAATGGAACTGTGCCCGCAAATATGTTACTCATCACTCATGGGGCTTTAACAACTTAAGCCTGCAACCACTTTCCCTGATGAATGGGCACCCTTTCCTACCTCCCTTTCCCAGACATAACAAGAGAAACAGGACATGCCTGGGGACAGGAGTTCCACAAGCTCTGTGAGTTGTATATTCTACTTTTTAATTACAGTTGCTGGCCACAAGAATTTCTTCCTTGTGACTAATCAGATTTCCTTTTCCTCAATGTGTCACAAAGTCTATTTCCTCATAGTCTTCTGGGAAACAAGTGGTCAGGGTTTTAAAATGTTTCTCCTACTCAAGAGCAGTATCATATTTTCTTTTTTGGCTATGGTATTACCCTGCTAATATCCAATCAGCTTGTGGGCCACTCTGGTCCCAGATCTTTTTTCTGTTATACTCTCCATGTCCCTGACTGCCCTGTATCCCTAGTGGAGTTTATCATTTGTTTCGTTAATAGATTGTGTCTCTAATTTGTTGACCACAACCTCTTTAACCCCATCACACTTCAGGTATGTTCTACAATATTTTCTCTCTTCTCCCTTTGCACCCCAAAAGTTGAGTTGGGACCAGTCTCATTCCAGCTATTTTAATAGTTTACTCATTTTACAGTGGTTACAGAATTGAGCACTGACTGAATAGATAGCTAAAACAGAAGGGAAAAATAACTTTAAAAAAATGTATACCACCTGAATAGCAAAATGATAAAAACAAAAAACTTGAAGATGAGAATGTAGAGCAACATAGCATTTGGGAAAACTGTCTTTTCCAAGGTAACCACTGAAATGGAATATATATGTACCACCAACCCAGCAATTCCACTCTGGGGTATACCCAATGGAAATGTATTCATTTATGCACTCAAAGACCTGAAAAACAATGTTCATAGCAGCAATATTTAAAATAGTCCCAACCTGGAAACGACTCAAATGCCCATCAACAATAGAAGGGATAATAAGGCAGTAAGTGCTGGCTACAAACAAGTGACAACTGCACACTCCATGTACAATTTCATAAATGCAATGTTGAGTGAAAGAAGCCAGGCACCAAACAGTACTTGCCAGATAATTCTGTTTATATGACGTTCAAAACCAGGGAAAAGGAATCGGTGCTTTTGGAAGAAAGGACTCTGGCTACCCTCAAAACGGAGGTAACTAGAAGCGGGAACAAGGGTGCATCTGGGGTGCCGATAATGTGCTGTCTCTGGGTCTGGGTGTTGGTTACACAGGTGTCTTCAGTTTGCGAAATCTCACTGGGCTGCAGAGTTATATATGTGCATATTTCTGTATGAATATCATGCTTCAATTAAAAATGCAGTAAAGGATGCAGCAGGCAGGGTAAATAGTGAGGAAGAGATGGCTGTTTTTCACTAGGAAAGGTAACCTGTAGCCCTGGGCTCCCTGGCGTGTGCTATCCCGCAGACTGTTGTCCAAATTTTAATGAATGTTGGACTAGTTTTGGTGTTATGGGGGTGCTCCTCTGCCTCCAGGGCCCAGTGCTATTGTCATGACATCAAAGACCAACTGCTGGCTAAGATACAGTCCATATGAAAAGAGTGACCAGCAAATTTACTGCTTGACTTCATACTCTTTAAATGGAACTGACCCCGTGGTCCTCTTTCAAAGCTCAATTGTAGACATATATCTTCTTTATAGGACATTGTGTACAATAAAGAGAAGCAATAACTTAAATAAAATTTCAAAAAAGAAAAAAAGAATACCTTTGAGAGTGCTGTGAGATGGACATTCCATTTGATAAACATTGCTGTGGTTACATTTGCCCAAACACTCCCAGAAGTCCAGTCATCGGCCTGAGAGCCTTCTCCTCGACATGGTGACATTCGTGGACTAATCGAGTTATGTTTGTATGCTCCAACCCTTTCCCTGGGCTCTTAAGGTCTTCAGAAAGTCATTGATGAGAGGCAATCTACTTCAAACCAGAGGACCACCTTGCAGAAATCAGGCAAAACAGCAGAGTTCATATCCCATTACTCATTAACTTATTTGGAGCTGCCCTTCAGTGGAGTAAACACTTATTAAGGTTTGAGGCCAAACTAAACCCTTGGATTAGTTATATACAGTTCTCCAGTACCCATGCAGATATCAGTCCACATAATCCTAGCTTGAAAATCTCACGGAGTTATTAGCATAGAACCAGGTTGGAAAAGAACAGAGTTGTTTTTATGCCTACCAGAAAATGAAGAGTGTTATTAACTTTCCAAGAGGGGGGGAAAAAACGTTATCCATACCATGAAGGATGTCTTTGGCTTAACAAGGAGTCTGACCCAAGTGTTGGAGCAGGAAGCGTCTATAATTGAAATGACCAGCCTGCTCAAAATTGAACAATCCTGAATAATCCTTTCCATATATAATCACTTATTACAGCAGTTCATCTGCTGACAAGGGATAAGAGGTTTTAAAGAGTGGCCAAGTCATCCACTTCTGTTTAATCCATGACTTCTGAAAAGGTTCAGCTCTCCACACTTGGCTGGAAAAAGGCTCATTACTGAGTAGATCCTTTCCTCTCTGTTCCGCTCACTGATATACTCAGGAAGACACATAGACCATGTGAGACAACAGAGAGCTCCATGCTGAGATTAGGAAGGAGGCACAACACTCAGTTCAGAAGACACTTATGAGATGAGCTAAATCTGGGAAAACTGGAAATATTTGAAGAGGCCTTGGAGTCAAAAGGAGAGTGACTCTAAACATTGAACAGCAGGTGGAAGTAACAAGAGGCAGGCTCTTAGGGAGGTATCTGCAGCAGGCACAGCTTTTCTGTTCCAGGTTCTCCCCGGGGCCTCATTGTCCTGAAGCACACTCTGGTGTGGTCCCCATGCCCTGCAGTGGTTCTTTCACTGCTTGTTCTCTATCACCCCAAAATGGACATGAATGTTCTTGGCCTTCTATTTGCTCATCAGTGGGAAAAGAGGGAAGAAAAGAAGGGAAGTAGGCTGGACCAGGCTCAGCTAACTCAATACAGAATAATGTCCCAAATAAGAGAAGAATTGTGTGTCACGGGGCCAAGAAGAGCAGCATTCCCACCTTCCTAATATGAACAGAAAGGGGAACAAAAAGATTGAATCACAGCTTCAAAGAACTACCCAAGTATTACAAGAGGTGGCATTTTTTCTCTGGACCCCTAAATGGTTGCTTCAAGATTGCTCAAACCATTGACTCAATTTGCTTTACTTAAAGGCCATCTGTATGTATTTGTTATTCCTTTGGGTTGAAGTTTTTCATGCCTCTTAGGATGCAGAGTAAATAGAAATGTCATGGAAACCTGTGGTTAGATGGAGCCTGCCAGGATCAGAGGACCTCTCTGTAGGCTACACAGACTCCCTTTGAAAGAAAAACTCAGCACCCATGAAACTCCTAGTGTTCAGCCCGGGGTGACATCACTGGGCCATCTGTGTTCTCCTCCTTGAGATCTGAGGAAGCTTTTACTTGGTTGTTTCATCTTAAGGTGGATGCTGGCAGGAGAATTGCTGTGGCTGTGCCCTCAGAAGGTTCTGTCTTGGTCCTAACAATCTAAAAGAAGTGTCTTTTGTGTCACCAGGACATATGGGCATATGGCAGGTGCTCATGTACACAGTGGTCACTGCAGGTGGCTGCAGGCTCACTCACTGCTCTGGCTGCTGGGTTGAAGCAGGGCTTCATCTGTGCTCTAACCTACCACCACCACCAATGAGCCGCTCTGCTTAGAAGGCAAGTCGCAGACACTCAACAAATCCTAGAATGTTGCTGGCAAGAAAATCGAGCCCCAATGTCTCATTTCATTGAGGAAGAATCCAAAACCTGGAGAAACGAAGGGATTTGGCCAAGATCATACCATTCATTCATTAGAGAGCCAGTACCAGAATCCAGGCTGACTGAATCCCAGGCAAGTTTCATTTCACAAAGCTTTACAACCCACACCCCCACCCCATTACTGAACATCTTTAAGAGTTTTTATGGCCCTACTTAGCTGAAGAGAATTGGAGCAAATGTACATCTAAAGTGCCTGGATTCTGTGGTACTACAGTTGCTGTTAGATTGTTACAGGAGCTGAAAGGTAATTAAATGAGAATAATGTCTCTTTTATTTCACAGACAACCCAATTGCAGTCAGGTAAATGAAAGAATGACATGGAAGTATAGAGCATTGCCCAACCACATAGTTGGCATTCCATGATTGCATTCATTCATTCAGCACTTACATATCGAGCGGCTGTTATGAGCAGACATTGCACTAGACACTGGAGATTCAGTTGAGCACAAACTTACGTTCTAGAAGGGGAGATAATGAATTCATAAAAAAGAAATTATTATAGATTGTGACAGGTTCTTAGCAGGACATAAACAGGGAGGAAAGATGGGAATAACTGGGGGTACCTAATAAAGAAGGGTGGTCAAGGAGGGACTTGCTGGAAAAGGAACACTCGAGCTGGGAGACAGAAGGAACAGTCTGCAAAGAATGAGGGGAGAGCAAGCAGGTCAAGCAGGTGGCATCATAAGCACTGTAGCCTTGAAGTGAGAAGGGCTTTGGCTTCAGTAAGGGATAGAAAGTAGTGTGTTAAGGAGAAAGTGGTGTTTGAACTTATAGAAAAAGGTAGGAGATTGATGATGCAAGATTGAGAGTGGAGGAATAAGGAGTAAATTCCTCAAGAAGGCAAGACCCTAAGTGTGAAAATTGGCCTTTGATAGAATAAGGAAAACTCATTGAGAGAGGAACAAAATGAGCTATGCAGATGGGAGGGTGGATTGAGTGGTAGAAATACAAGAGTCACCATCCAGTGGCTCCTGTTCCATCAGTGAAATACGAGGTGAGGGCAAGGAGCATGAGTAGGAGATTTGAGGAGAGAAGATACTGGAGGAGGTAACGTGGTGAAGGAAGGACAGTTGGATTTTAGAATAGTGCTGAGTACTCATTTGAGGTTTGAGGATATGAATCTAAAAAAAGTAAGTTTTTCAATTTGAGTGATTTTATTGTTCCCATCACCCACCTGCTTGGCTGCTAACCTAGAAAAGTTGGATCATTGGGTTCAACCAACACAGAGATTTTGGCAGTCAAATTAATCAGAGGAGCAGAAGGGGCAAGGAGAGCTGAGGGGAATTGTAAGGGATGATTATAGTAAGGGAACACACACTGAATAAGAAGGAAAGTAAAAGCAAGAGCAGACTGAAGTATGAAGAGAAGATGGATGACAAGAGGTAGTTGGAGAGGAAGACTAAGCCAGAAACTGAAGTTTCCAATGAATGAAGGAGGATGACCAGAAGTTCCATAGAGCAGCCGGAATATCCATCATCCTGAAAGGAGCAGGATTTGGTTTTTGCTTTTGTTTTTCAGGAGAAAGGGGAATAAATGGTCAGGAAGCAGCCACAGGACTAGGAAGATCTGGGAGGAGATTGAAGGGATGTTCAGAGAAGTTGAAAATGGGAGGAGATTGGTCACCATGGAGTGGAAGTCCTAGAAGGTCCAGTAGAAGAAAGGTTTGGGAAGGTGGTGGCGGGCAGGATGAGTCTAATTAGGAGATGTTCAGAGAAGTGCAGGGTGGAGATCCTGCTGGTCATGGAAGATCTCTCAATGGCAACTGAGGAAACCATGATGGGAAGGGTCCTGAGCTTCTCTCAAATGAAGGTGACATCTTTTATAATTCCATGGTGGCTTCTGGGCTGTTGTTTCCATGCTTATTTAGGCTGGTATAAAGGCATCAGATAGGGGGTAGGAGTTACTTGGGCTTCGCAAGGTGAATTTGGCAGCTTGAGATATCAGCTCCCTTCGTGTTCCTGTCTGCAGTGGTGGAAGCTGGTAGTTACACTGATCTCACCTGATGTAAGCTGCCTTTTTTTTTTTGTCAGACACTTAAATAGTCCTTACTAGGGGCCTGGCACATTTTAAAAGCATCTGATTAATATTAACTTATTTAACCCTCAAAACAAGACCCTGGGGTAGGTACCACTGTTACCCTCATTTGACACAATAAGGTTAAGTAACTTGCACAGGTCACACCAATAGAGAAAGTAGAGGGAAGATTTGAACTTTGGTTGTCTGGATCCCAGAGTCCATGTTTTTAATCACTATGACTG